>VWPW01020008.1:0-52066 GCA_013389825.1 Crypturellus undulatus
AGAAGGATGAGTTATTGCCCTGCCGGGGAGAGAACCGAGGGGACGGAAGCTCCTTCTCCCGCGTTGCCTGTGTCCTGGCACTGCAGACCACACAGACGAACCCAGCCCTATCCGTGCCGTCTGCTCAGGAGAAATCCGCACCTTCCCTTGACACGTCACGCTCCTTCCTTGGTGTTCCAGATAGTGGGAATACCAGTGTGTAGTGTTTGCGTTGGTCGCCTTCACCGGTCTTGGTTTGGACATCTTAAGCCTGTCGCGCTGCCGTCCCGCTTAAAGGTTTCTGTGCAAACTGAAGAAGTGAAGCACAGTTTGGGGAGGTTAAGTAAAAGTTAGGGTTATTCTATAGTAACTTCCCCTTGAGTGGGGAGTTGAGGAAACAGAAACCTCACCTGGGCAGTCATGAATTAATTGGCGCAAAGTTAGTGACGAAGTACTAAGAACTGAGTATTTTGTGTTTGGTCTGGGCACAGCAGGAAAATCACCCGTGGAACGATGAGCCGGGTCAGCGTCCAAGTGCGTTTTCGTTTCCCGGTCGTTCGCGGCTCCCTTCGCTGCAGGGCCAGCCAGGCCTCCATGCTGAGCAGTGCCCCTGGCTGCTGCTCCTCGCTTTGCATCGGAAACCTCCCGTGGCCAAAGGTGGCACGGGAGCGGGCGAGACGTGTGCGCTCCAAAGCCAGTCCTAACGCAAGCTTTACACGGGGCTTAAAGCCCCGGGCCGAGCAGCCTCCTGCCCCGCGGGTTTAAAGCGGTTCTTCCACGTCGTCTTTGAACTTCTTTTGTTTTTCATGCACTGCAAAAGGTGCCTGTGAGCAGTTTTCACGTTTTGCCACGCTGGAATGGTGTGTTATTCAGATCAAGCTTGTTTTAGATGCGCAAAGTCGAGGAGGACCAGGCTTTTCACGGCAGAGGGGGAGACCTCCTTTACCTGGAAGCTCCCCGTGCTAATCTTCCGCCGTGAACTGATAGTGTGTGCCGCTATAATTACCTAAGCCACCTTAATTCGCAACCAAAGGCGGTTCGGCGCGTTCACGTGAAACTGCTAAGGGACAGAAAAGTCCAAGGAATTTACCGTGTGAAAAAGCAAAATCTCATTTAAGAGCATTTTGACTTTAAGCCTGGGATATTTCCAAAGCTGAGAAGGGCTGAGCCGCGTAGGTGATGCTTGGTACTCCAAAGCGACCCTTTTGGGATTAACCTCCTTGGAAATCTGTTGGACAGTGTGGGAAAATGCCTTCTCCCAGCGCTTGGTTTCTGTGTGTTTGTGTGTGTGCAAACAAGAATTTCCCATGTTTGAGAGCACATGAGCTGAACCTGTCTGTTTAGCTCGGGAGCTGTTTCAACGCTGCCCCGCTGCTTCGCGGGATGCTGCGAGTTTTATGACTCGTGTTTTAGCAGGGAGCTCCCCTCGTGCAGGGCTCTCGCTGATGGATTAAACAGGCAAACCAGCCAGCAGCAGCACAGCGCCCTGGCTGTGTATTTGGGTTTTGGGTGTATGAAGTGCACGGGGTTTGGAGCTGAATGCCGTTGGTGAGAGCAGGGCTTAGGTACATGGAGAAGAAAAGCGGCTGTCGCTGAGCTCCGTCCTAGCCCGAGGGAAGTGTCCTGCATTGCTCCTTCTTTGCTGCCATCGATCAATCCTCATGTCCCACACCGAAGAGTGACTGACCGGAGCGTGAGTCAATAGGACCCTTCACAGCTTTCGAGGTCCTCCAGAGGAGGGATTTTTCCCTTCCTTGGCTTGCCAGGTGTCCGAACAGATCTGCTAACCCGAGTGCATCACCCCCTTGCACCATTCGTCTTTAGTTTCTAGTTCTCCTTCATTCTCCAGGGGAGGATTTTCAAGTCCCGATGCCAGCTCCGTACGGAATCCTCTATGGAAATATAACCCCGAGCCAGATTTTCCTACCTAAGCCCTGGCTTTTGCGAACCTCCTGGAAATGTTCCCACTGGGACCCTTGCAAAATGCTGGGAAGGGCTGGTGCGAGAGGGGCGCTCCGGGCACTTCCCGCTGCGCAGAGCTGCTGCTCCGGGGATGCCAGGGGGTGGCGGGGATTACGGCCGTGACCTACTAACCTCCTCCCGTCGGAGCGTGGGTCCGGAAGACGCGTGCCCAGACAGCGGCTCTCGGCGGGCACCAGATGCTGCTCGTCTAAAGAGGCGGATCCGCGGACGTCCCGGCGGGACCGCTGCGCGGGGGTGTCCGTACGGGGGGCTCCCGCGGTGCCTCTCCCTCTGGGCCCTCTCCCTTCTCCTCCTGTGGCACCCCCGGTCTGGTGGAGCAGGGCGGCGGGAGGGCGATACGGAGAACTTGGATTGCACAACGGAGCCGGCCGAGAGTTACGGGATGGAGAAACGTGCGGAGGAAGGAGCAGGGAGCTCGAGGCCAAGAACCTGTTTTGCTCGGATGCCGTGAGTTTGTTTTGACAAAGTGGGAGTGTTGATGAAGAGAGAAAGTCAGTCAGGCAGATGCAGGATACCCTGCTGATAGCAGAGCTGTGGCTTTTTCTCTCTCCTTCCTGACTGTCGCTCCAGCGTGGGCCTTTCTGGAGATGTAGCTTGCCAAAGCCAAACACTCTGAATTATGTTTCTGTCCCCATTCACTAAAACAGGCTTCATTAAACCCTCCTGAATTCTTTTGAGGGAAAACTTCAGTCAAGGCAGAGTCTTTCATGGCTTTAGGTCTTTTCCAAGGTCCCGTTCCAGGTGTATCTTCCTGCCGGGATTATTCTAGGGACATTGGACTTGCCTTCTCCTTTCTGTTTTGTGATACCGCGTTGGGAATGTGTTTTGTGTCTTGAAGAAGCAAGTTAATGAGAGGCAAGAACTGCCCCTCTCCTCTTGTTTTTGCATCCCAAAAGCCAAAGCGCCTAACAAGCCAAAATCAACGATTTCAGCTGGGACTCGAAGGCCCGAAAGCCAAAGGAAAAGAATCAAAGGGAATGGAAACGAAAGGGCCCTCAAATGTGCAGTGAGTCATATCATAAACCTAAAGAATAAACAAGATAGATAGGGCGAAAAGGCCTCAACCCTGGTTTGTCTTTGCAAGTGATTCCTGTGCTCCCTTATTAGCGTCAGCCGTTTCCCAGAAACATGGTATATTTGTTAAAACAAATCCGTGTGATATCTGGAATAAAAGATTGGAGAGCTGTGGGCTATTCCGCTCAGCTTTGAATCCTGATCCAGCATCTGTTCTAGTGGGGGAGAATTGTATTTACTTGCTGATTTCTTCCCCACTGCATGGGCTTTAAAACAGTGGCATTAAGCGTTTCAAAGCTGCGTTTAGGCAAGAGCGTGGTCACTGGAAAGCAAAGCAGATGTTAGCTGGAGCGATCCTTTAAAGCTGCGTTTGTACTTGTATCGCCAGGCACACGTCTGTGAAGCCGCAGATCCCTTTCGGTGCCTTTTGCCTTATGGTTTGTGTAATCACCGGGAGAGGACTGTAGACATCAGCAGTTAGATGGAAGTAAAGGCATGCATAAATCAGCACGGCCTTTCTTGCTGTTTGTAAAGAAACGTACGAATAGGCCAGTCTCAACCTGAGTGTGGCGTTGGGCGCGTGTTCAATTCTTGCTTCCAACTACAGCCCTTGATATTTAAATATAGTAATGGGAACTGAGTTCATCCAGCTGAGGGAGGGTGTTTGATTTAGCTCCGAGCTGTCGGTGTCCGATATCCTGTGAATTACCCGGCTGTGCACGGAGGGAGAGGTATTCCGAGCCGCCTGCTCCGCGGAGACCTCCAGCAGCTCCTCGCTGCTGCGCTCGTGCTCCAAGAGCGGTTTCATAACGATGTGACTTATTAGGCTTGGATTTCGGGCTCTGGTTAATCACTTGGCTCCTCTGGGTTAAAGCCGTGTGGGAGTTTTCCAGACGGGTTCCGCGTGTCCTTATTTTGCGCTGGCAGCTCCGCTCGGAGAAGCCGGGAGCAGCGGCTCCTACGTCTGCGCTCCGCTTTGCTCGGAGCCGGGCCGTTTCCGTGGGTTAAAAGCGGTGGCGATGGGGAGGATGCTGAAATGAAGCAGAGCGCCTGGGTGCCAAAACCCGTTTGCTCACCAAAGGGAAGAGCTGGGCCCCGCAGTGAGTCAGCCGCACGCGGGGCCCCGCGGAGCGGCGCATCACGGCACAGGCATTTCTCAGGGCGCCGGCCCCTGTGGGAACCCTGCTCAAATAAGGGCCGACGGGGGCGCCGGGCGATACAGGGCGAGCAGATCGGGTTCTGACACCCAATAAACGTGACGCCGGCGGCCCGCGGTGCCGCAGCAACGTGTCGGCCCTTGGCTCGGCATGGCGGGCTCGAGGGGCTATTTTTATTTCTGTTTTGCGCGGGGATAAGGAGCTCTCCCGAGGTGAATCACCGTGGTCAGGAGAGAAGGAGGTTCGAAGCCAAAGACCTTCAGCTTGCACCGTATTTGGGCAGAGATAAGCGTCAGGCGGACACCGGCGTGGGGAAGCTAAATTAAGGGTTTGCTGCGAGCTGCAGCGCTCTCCCGGCTCTCCCCGGGGGAGACCGGGGGCTCCTGGATGTGGGAATACCGGCTGGGCCGGGCGCCCGGGCAGCTCCCAGGAAGGGGCTCCAAACCGCGTGGTTTCGAGGCCGGGAAGGCCATGGAAACTGCCGGGCCAGAAAGGAGTTTCATGGATGTGGGAGGATTTGGGGTGGTGGTTTTGGCCTCCCTGGGCTTTTAACAGTTTTCCGGGGAATCTTGCGAATCCGCCTGGCTCTCTGCTCCCCGGCCCAGGCGCCGGAGAGGGAGGAAGTCGCCTTCCTCCTCCTCGCTCTGCAGCAGAGTTGCTGACACGAATATTGAGCCGGGCCCAGGCACTGCCTTGCGCTCCGCGTATTCCTAGAGAACGTGTCTGACCCCGTTTTGTTGGACTTGCTCTTATTTGGGTTTCCCTTTATCTGTCTGGGGCTTGTTCTGGCCTACTTTGTATATCACGGTTGTCTTGTTCCAGCCTGCCGCTATGTAAATGGCTCGGGATGGGAAACTTCAGAGGGCTCAGTCTATAGGAAAAAAAAAAAAGAAAGATGCAAGTCAAGTGACTTCATTCCGGCATGCATTTCATCGTGGGAAGGAGCGCTCGCTCTGCGGAAAGCAAACGCTCGCCGCCAAAAAGCGCGCAACTTCTTTAATGGCAACGATTGCTCCTTTGGCAGAGCCCAGCAAGAGCTCTCGGCGGGGATTAGTCTAGGCTTTGCATTAAAGCCGGGCCGAGGCGCGCTCCGCATTCCTGCTTGGGGAGAAGGAGCACCGTCCCGCGCGGTTGTCTGGTGTCTGCTGGAAGAAAGGGGGGTTATTTAGGAATGGGCTGTTGGACATCAAGGACTGTTGCAGCTCGCGGAGGCGCGTAAGGAGCCGGTCGCTCTCTCTTGCCGCTCTCCATCTGCTCCTCATTCCAACTCTCTTGGTTCAACCCTTATTCCATGGCGAAAAAGGGAGATGTCAACCTCATTTAATTATTTTTTTTACTGAGCTCAACCAAAAACAATGTACAAAGCTTTCATTTACTTACATACACGTATATGTGCACATGCGTACGTGAGATGAGGAGGGTTTTTTTTAATTAATTGCTCCCTCTCGAGTGGAGATTGCTCCTGTCCTGCGGGTTCCTCTATGGCCCCGCCAGCAGGCGAGGAGCTTGCAGCGGGAGCCCAAGCTTGGGGTTAAACGTGTGCCTTTTGGGCTCGAGAAAACCTTCCTTTACGTCTGGGGAAGAGAATATCGATTTATTCATTTATTTTAGAAAAAAAAAATAGTTTGGTGCATCCGTTTCTCCTCACGTTCTCCAAGCCTGCCGTTCTGGGAGGCCCTTGGTGAGGCCCTCCCTACCCATGTTTCCCATTTAGGAGAATAGTTTAAAGCGCATTTCTTTACGCCTGGAGCTAGCAGAGGGCTTGTGACTTACCCTCCTTTCAGCATCATCCTGGGGCCGATTCCGCAGCTCTGAGTTTTGTTTACGCGCTTGTGTAACTCTTCAAAACCAGGCAAATCCTAAGGCATTCGCTTCACAGTCCTGCAGCGAAGTTCTTGCGTGCTTTCCATGGCTAGAAGACGATTGATCAAAGTTCCTGTGTTTATAGGCATTTTTTCGCCGAGGAATTTGGCACAGAAACGAGCGGGGCTCTTTCTCAGCCGTCGGAAACGGAGGTTTTGATGCTTTTGGGGGGGAAACCTGTCCATTCCTGCTGTCGAGAGGGAATGCAGCTGCTTCAATCACACCGAGGCGCTTTGAAGATCCAAAGAGCTATCAAAATATGAAGTAATATTGATGGCCCCATGGGAGGAGCTGCAGGGAGGGTTGTTTTCTGGGGAGAGGAGAGGGCCCGTGTGTGTGCGTGGAGCTGAGCAGTGCCGGGCAGCGCCGAGGAATGCTCCTCCTGGCCCCTTTTCCTTGACCCCTTTCCCTCCGTACGCCTGCGACGGGCCAGAACAGGCTTTGGGGCTCCTCTTGGCCCGTTTTCTTTAAAGCATTATGATACCCAGTGCTTCTTCGCAGTATTTATGCAGTATTCATTTATTTCTATGTTTTTTCCCGAGGAGTAGGATGTTTTGTGTCCCGCCAAGGTTGCGTGTTTTCCCTCAGCTATGCAAAGCACGCGCTTCGGATCGGCCTCTCTGGTTGAGGACAGCTTTCAAACCCAGTAATCTCGGAGCAGAAATCCTTGAGATTTGTTGCTCACAATTTCCTGTTTCTTCAGGGAGGAAAAAAAAACCACCAAATGTTTTGAAGAGAGACTTTCCTTCCCAGCCCAAGGTCCTTTTTTGCGGTCTGCGCTGAGCTGAACCATTCGGATTTCTGGGGTTTGCAGGCGTCCGGCTTCACCTGCAAAGCCAAGAAAGAGCTTTGGGCTCCTTAGAGATGTTTTATGGATGCTCAGAGATGTAAGTTCCTTTCCCTCGCTGCACAGATGCCCCGAGGCTGTGCAACAAGGCCGAGATATTCACAAGTGTTGGAGCGTGCTCACGTGTTCGTCGTGCTGGGAACTCGCTGCTGCGTGAAGCCCATGGCGAAAAACTCGGGGGAGGAAGGAAACGGGTAGGTGTCGATACCTGAGCACGTGTCCCCTGGTAGACTCAGCAGACACTACTGCATCAGTGAAGATTTTAACATTCTGTGAACTTTTGTTTTAAAAATGCCTCACGGGAGGCGGTGAGGAACTTGTAACACGTCCCCTGTATCCAGATGAGTGGAGCCCTTCACACGAGGTGATTTTTTTAAGGGTATAGCCCATGTTTCCCTTTAAATAACTCCGGTAGAAAGGAGGTATCGGTTCGCTTCAGGCACCCGGCAGCTGTTCTGCCTCCTACGTCCCGTGCTGGTTGCGAAAGAAATGAAGCCCCCACTAAATTCACGTTCCCTTTGCAAAACTCGGGCAGCAAAAGAGGTGCCCGGGCAAGATGCGAGGCCGGTGACTCCGGGAAAGGTGACGGGGATAACATAGAGTCGCGTTGTGCTTCGTGTTGTCCCTCTGCAAGGCTCTGCGCTGCTCTCTGCAGATGACTGGGGAAATGAGGAGATGCCTTTGCCCGTGCAGGCGCTGGGTTTTATATATAGCTTTGAGCAAATGCTTTGAACTGGGCGACAGGCAGAGGGGAGGAGCGATGGATTCTACAGCTTCTGGAAATGAACTGCATGTTCCCTACCATAGTTTTTGTGCCTCTTTTCGCAAGTTCAGTAGATTCTGAGCAAAAAAACAGTGTTGGTTCTTGTTGTGCGCAGTGTGCAGTAACCTATATATAAATAAATGTGATGCAGGGGGTTTGCTTTTGGAATTTAGCTGCTCATCAGACTCTGGGTAATGCAGAGCTTACGCGAAGATGCGCCGAATCCTCCTGCAGCTGCTGCTTCCCAGAGCTGCAAGTCCTGGGATGGGGACTTGGGCATTAGCTGGTGTTAGTCAGGACCCGCTCGTGGAGATCTCTGCTTAAGCATCGCTTCCTGCCCAAGCTTGGGCACCGCTCTAGGTTAGAGCAAGCGGATGCTGGCAGGCTCCCCCGTGCCCTCTTTGCAAGCAGAGAGCCATTTTTCCAGAGCATTTTTCATAAATGGAGTGAATGCCCCCACTTGCATATATATGAGAGGGCACAGCTGCTGTTCCCTCCCTATAAGTTACGTGATATATGTTCTTAGAGCTGTAAAGCAAGCTCCGCTAAAGCAGCCAGTTTTAAGCACCCCTTGCTGCAAATAATCAAGACACAGCTTGAGAGGGCCTGGCAGAACCCAGCCGAAGGCCCTGCTTTCACATCACGCTTGGACCAGGTGTTTCCAGAGGTCTTTTCCACTCTGGGTGGGTGGCGAAGGACTGGGTGTTGTCACCTGCAAGGGCACATCTTGAAGGGGAGGATTCTGAGCGGGGTGATTTATGGCAGAGATGTTCCGAGTAGGGAAAGCTCTCTCCTTGCTAGCAGAGCGGTGTCGTGTGGGAACCGGGCGTCCGTCTTGCCGCCCTGCCCTGGTGCTGGAGGCATGAGAAGAAAACGAGTAGTTAACGTATACGGGCTATTACCCATTGCCTTTATGATTATCTGGATTTTAAAGTCTGAGCTGGAAAAATAGCCCCTGGTCCCTTATTAAAGGTAAAAGTCGCGGGGTGTTTGCAGCCCCGGGAAGCAGCGCGCGAGCGGCCGGGGGAGCCGGAGCCGCCGTCTTTCCAGCACGGATCTTTCTTGGCATTTCCATGCCAAGCGCTTATGGGCCCTCCGAGTGCTAAGCGGCGATTTAAAATGCAGTTTGGAGGAAATTCAAAAGAAATAAAGATAACGCTAAACGACTCGAAGGGGATTATACCTGTCAAGCCACCGACATTTGAGGAAGTGTTTGCTGTTTTGATGGAATATATTTTTGAAAACGCTGCTTGTGTTCGATTTGCCGTTTGCATCTCAGGTGGTTAAAAGCATGTAATTAAGATATTACCAGTACCTGGATGGGTTGGTTCTTTTTTCTTTCTTTTTTCTTTTCTTTTCCCTCTGTGCTATGCTGCTGAGTGCTCAGTGTTTTTGCAGGTGTTTTTGCAGGTGAGGCCCCTTTTTTTCTGTGCTGAAGGCAACCAGCACATCAATTTATCAACCTGGCTGCATTTTTATGCAAATGCTTCTCACATGCAAAGCGCAGCTTCCATCGCTGCAGTCGCGGATCTCGGCTTCCAAACCATGATGTCCAGCGGATCATTAAAAACCGCGTGGGGTTTCCAGTCTCTTTCCGTTATTAAAAGTTCATCTGAAAGCCTGGCAGGGAGTTCGTGTTTGGACAGCAGCTGTGATAACTGGAGCAAAGCTTAGGTATATCGGGAGTTGACTAATGGAACAGCATAAATTAGGTTGGAAGGCACCTATGGAAGTCCTCTGGTCCAGTCTCCTGCTCCAAGCAGGGCCAACTTGGAAATTACCTTATTAATGTTCATTTCTAAGTTATGGTATATTTGTCCTAGGAGCTCTCCTGCTAGGGAAACGTGAAGGTGGAATAGAGCCCCAAGGAGATGCACTGATTTTTGTCCCCCAAATCACTGCGATTTCTTTGCATGTACCTGGGCTGACATTGCTCAGGTTGGGGAACAGTGGATGTTCCGGGGCTCCTTTTTAGCATATGTGGGGCAAAATTATTCTTGCTCTAATATGGTATTGGGATATGGCCTGGGTATGCCCTGGGCAGGGGACTCAGGAGTCTGTGTGATTGGTCCTGCTGAGGAGCCTCCCTTCTCGCATCCCTCGCTCCTTCTATTTTGTCTTCCGTGTGTTTAAACGTGTCCCTCTTCCCCTGCACAGGTCTTGGTGCCAAGCGAAAAGGCGCTTTAAGCGATCACAGCCGCCACCTGCGTCGCCTCGTAGGTAGGAGAGGAGAGCTGGTCGTCCCGTAACACACACCGCACACCCATGACGTGCCTGCTCCGGGTCTAAGTACAGAGCTGGTCATTAGGAAGGTCAATGCTTATGCAAAAAGTGCCCCCCACGTGCTCTGCTAATTAGGAGCAGCCGTTCTGTGCAGCCCAAGCCATCCTCGGCCTGACCTCCGACTTGTTTTTTCCTCCCGGCTGCCTAATAATTAACAAACTGCTTAATGCACGACAAAAGGCCAATTAACCCCAGAGCATTTGGTGAACTGCATGTAAATTAGTTGTAAAACGTCGCTGTAAACATTAAATGTCAGGCAATTACATAAAGCAATAATTGCTAAAGTTGCATTTAAGAGCTTAGAAGGGGGACAAAAAAAAAAAAAGAAAGAGAAAACTGCTTAAGCGGCGCTTGGATTCTGAGAGCTCTGCTAATGGTTTTGTTTTTAGCTACAGCAACCCGGGCCTGTGTAAGGAGGCAGGAAGCTACAGGCTGCCCTCGTGCCTTGTTGGAAACCCTAATGGGGCTGCGCAGTAGCAGTAGGAGATCTTCAAGGGCACTACCTGGAGCCTAGGGAGAAATGGAAGTGGGACAAAAAAGTTTGTGTCTTTGTGGCCTGGTAGGTGATGGCCAACGGTGCAGGGTGTTGAAGGAGTCGGGGACCAACCCTGACAGCTATTCCATGGATTTGTTTCTGTTTTCTTGGTTTCACACTGCGCAAAACGTGCCCGACGTTGCTAAAACACCTCTGTTGGACCAGGTCCTGCTCAGTGTGAACACAAGGGGTCTTGGCCCTTCACTGCTAAGGTCACCTCAGGTTTCTGCCCTCCTTGTCTCTGCAGAGCCCTTCCCATCCGAATTGCCTTGCATTTTGCCATTTGAAAAAGCAACCCTGGCATAAGCATCTCCCCCCTGACCTCCATGGCCAGGTTTCACACGAAGAAACTGTTTTGCTTTTCTGCAAAATCTTTAATCCTCCTAATTGGCTTGCTTTCTCCGTGGTGGTCCAGCTGACCCACCGGTTCCCAAGCTCCCTGTTGCTAATGTTCTTAAATCATTTATTTTCTTCGTACGGCCCATGCGCTTGTCCTGTAGTTTCCTTTTGCATCTGCCTTGTGTTGTACGTTTGCTAGTTTTGCCTTGACCTCAGTGTCAGGTGGACTGGCGTGTTCCTAAATGGTGCAGCTAAGTGGGGCTTCAGCACTTGGTTCTGTGCATTTGTGCTTCCTTAGCCTCTTCCTTTGGGTAGACCTGGTGTACCTTTGGGTGGCTTCCTTAACCCTAAGTATTATTCAGCTGGGCCTGTACACCTCAAATTTCTCATCTTTTGGTGGAAAAAAAGAGTTTACACTTGTTTATACCAACTTTTCTGGGAAGCAGGGAGCTGCTGGCAGCTCCAGGCTCCTGGAAGTTAACGGCTGTTAATCTTTAAAGGCAGCAAGGAAAGTGGTTATTGTGCCCCTCTCAATGGGGTCTTTCTGCTGCTGAAAAGAAAAACCCTGCAAAAGTATTTTTCTGCCTTGTTTGGACACAGAGAGAATGAAACTTCTCTCCAAAAAGGGATGCTGTGCTCCCTGGTTTTGGTGCTGTTTTTGTTGGGACAACTGTAACACCTCTGGGGTGGCCAAGTGAGAGAAGAGATGAGGACAGGCTCCTTTTAAGATTAAAAATAAGGGCTGGAGGCAGCGTGTGCAAGCGCAGGGCTGAGGAGATGGCTCTGCCTCGTGTGACTTGCTCAGCTGCAGCAGGAGGTGCGCGGAAAAATAACATTAAACCATGAAACTAACTGGTTTTGTAACCGCTCCGGCCGGCCAAATCCCGCTGCTCTCCAAGTCAATGGGAGCTTTGTGCGAGTCCTCCTCGCTCCGGCTTGGGAGCCCTTCCCAGAAGCGCCCTTCACCTCTAAGAGTCGCAAGGGCAGTTTGTCGCTGAATGAAGCTTTTCAGGAGGCGACGGAAGAAAGAAGAGCCGAGCTCCTCAAAGCACCTCGGGGAGGTGAGGCGCCGTATTGCCATCGCTGTTGGCTAGGGGATCCTCTCGGTTAGGGGTTCTCTACATCGATGTCACAGGAGTGACAACGCTCACGTGCTCCCGCTTTGCCCTCTCTGCCTCCGTTCGCGTCGGCTCCTGTGAGCGTTTGCCGGAGAAGCCTTGTAGAAGCGCCGAAATGCGGAGCTTGATTGAAGGGGACACAGTGACAGCGATGAGACCCTGCTCCCAAGAAGAGCTTAACAGGCAGAAAATCGCCCGTCGCAGCCGCGGGGCTCGCTCTGAAAGCGCAGAGCAGCGGGGAGGTTTCTTCTTGTCGCTGCACTGGATGTCCACGGGCAGGAGAAGGAGCCAGAGGTGTCACGGCTGCGTCCTTAGGAAAGCCACTGTGGTCCCATCATTCCCTAAAAAAAGGGGGTGCGAGTAAATGACTCCTCCGTGATAAACTTAAGAAGGAATGAATAGTTTGGCGGGGGGCATGGCAGCCGCTGGGAAGTGACAGTGCCTTCTAGGGCACTTTGTGCAAATATCTTCAAAACAAAATATCTTTAAAGGTCTTTCCGAAGGGAGTTGTGTTTCAATGCTGGAAAGGAAAATGGTATCTTTTTTCTTCTGTAAAGAGGAGGTGTCTCGCGTGCTCTCTGATACTGGGCAGTGGCTTTTTTGGTGGATATCCTGAGGGAGGAGGGCTGCATTTGATGGTTAATGTGATTAAGGCCATGTTTAAGGTACCAGAATGTGACCCAACAAGATTCTTCGGGGTCAAGCAATGTGTTTCTCTGCAAATAAACTATGAAAGACACATTGTTTTAAAAAGAGAAAGAGAGGAAAGCCAAAGGGAAAGAGGAAGGTAAGTATTTGGGAACAATTTCTGACCGTTGTTATGTGTGGCAGCCACTGTGCTGCTAATGGTTTCATTGGAGACTCGACTGTTTTTCAAGTCCGAGGGAGATGTAATTTCAGACCGCATCCCATGTCCCTGTAACAATGGGAGATGTTACTAAGCTCGGAGAAAAGCCAGGCTTTCTGCAGGTCCTGTTTTTTTTTCTATTTTAAGTCTTTTTGGCAACTACTCAACAACAGCTCCTTACAAATTTGCTGTTGGAGCAGTTTGACGTAAGGCGGCCGACCTCCAGCACTAGGCAAAAATACCGCTGTGGTCCACGTTGTCTCATGGACTTCTCGGTGTGTAGCTGCGATCGCGCCAGGGTTTATCCATGATACAGCCTTGACGAGGTGCAGACTCGAAGGAGAAGCTTGGTAGAAGGGATCACGGAGTGGTTGACGTTGGAAGGGTCCTCTGGAGAGCAGCTAGGCCGACCCCCTGTCCAAGCAGGGGCACCCAGAGCGCCTTCTCCATGGTCATGTCCGGATCTTTCCATGGATGGAGACTCCGCAACCTCCATGGGCAGCGTGGTCTGGTGCTCAGTCACCTTCACAGTCAAGAAGTGTCAGGGCATCCCTACCTTTCATATAATGAAAAATTACATGAGGTGAATCTAGAGAAGAAAAAGGAAGCGTTGGAGAAGGATAAAGTTTCCTGTTTTTCTAGCAATTTGCACCTGAAATTAGTGCAAGTTTTGCTATTAATCTCGGGGGGGCGAGGCTCAAGTTGTTAATATGTGAAACACTCTGGCCACTCTGGTGAATCAGGTGTCTGTAGGAGGCTTATTAACATCGCATCCCTTTGGGATATGCCACTGCCTCTCCTGACATCCGAGAGGCTCTCCTGAAAGGAAGCAATGTGCGTTTGGGCAGGAAGGTTGCAGGAGGCCTTGGATAGACACGCGCATTCCCACCGGGAGTTGTGCAAGTGTTGTACTTCAGGAGTGAGGGCAGCTAGTTAAAAAGAAAACCACTCCAGAGCAGATCTAAGTGTCCACATTTAGGTGTTTAACTTGACTGGCTCACTCTGGATTCGGATTGAAAAAGGCGAAAATGCAGATTTAAGTTGAGTTTTGGCTGACTGCAGGCAATCAAGGGAATTAATGAGGGTTTGGTCGTACCCTAGTCAAAAGAACATGGTTGGAAAACACGTTTTACAAACATCCACGTTTGAGAATGGCACCACAGGTGTCTCGGTGACCCTTGTAGTTGGTGATGGACTTTAAAGTAACGGAACGCTTCAGATTTCATGGTTTCTCCTGCCTCAAAGGGAGGATGAGGGTTGCAGAGCTGCGCTTGTCAGTGGCATTTCCAGCATCACTTCCTATGGCTGTGGAAAACACACTCTGGTAACAACAAACTGAAAAAAAACCCCACATTGATTAAAGAGGAGGCTCTGGTTATGTGTCGCCATCCAGAGAAGACCTGGAGAACCTGAGGTGGGGTGTGATTTTAGGACGCTTGCTGGGATCTTAACACCCCTCAGTATTCCTATGAGCTCCAGGGAGTGCTGCCAGCCACGAGCTCCCTTCCTCATTGGACCGGGCAGCACGGGAGCATCCTGTGCCCGGGAACAACGGCCCAAGCGGGGTGGATCTTGGGCCGGGAGGTTCAGCTCCGGCCTCGCTTGCCGCTGCCGTGCCAGGATGCGTCCCGCCGCGCTCGCGAGCCGCCGGCGATGTCTCCGCGCTGATGGAGATTGATTTTGCCTTTGGGACCCCGAGGGTATGAATTGTGCTCGTAATTGGCCGGAGCTGAACTGGGAGGAACTGCTGATGCGCTCATGCTCTCGAGCGGGTGATGTGTTTCGTAAGCCGCTCCGTGGGCCACCTCTGCCTGAACGCAGGCGAAGGGAAGGGGAAAAGGGGAGGCGAAAGGATGCCGTTTATGGACATCAGTGCCTAGATTTAAATGTCGCTTTGGAGCCTTTTGCCATCTGCAATTAATACTTTAATTCCGTTCCCATTCAGAGAAACACATAATTCCAGCCACCCAAATCCGTGGATTAGCGTTTTCGCAAACGCTTACGCGCCTCTCGGTCGTCGGGATGTGTTGTTTTTTTTTTTTTTTTTTTTTTTCTGAATCGGACAGCAATAAAAACGCTGCTGGAAAGGGCTTCTCGGCGGGGGCAGCCGCTCCTGGTTTCGGCAGCCCGCGGCCCGGCCGCCTCGGGGAGGGCTGGAGGTGACGGTCAAGACGCCGCAAGGACGGGGCCGCGGGGGCGGCGCTCAAAGGTCGCCCGCGGGGAGGTCCGCGGCGTAAACTGCTCTCCGGGTCTTAAGCCCGATAGCGGCCCCGTGGCTGTATGCTTAGCACACAGTGTCCGCGCCGGAGATTAAGATGAAAATATGTTGTCCTTGCTAAAGAGCACGCATAAACAACCCATAAACGGCCCATTAACCTACAGAGTCGCAATAAAGAGCATGTGGCGGAGCGAGCCGCGGGGAGACCTGTGACCCAGCAAATTCCCTAATTGGATTTTGAACCTTATCGCTTGCGCTAAACACGACTACTGCGGATGGAGCAAAACCAGAAGAATGGGGACCAACCAACGAAAGGGGGGACGCAGAGCCAGACCCAATGGGCATGTTTCTGCCCTCCTCTGTTTCCTCCTCCTTACGACGCAGGATAATTTTAATTATTCATACTAATGTTTGCTTTAAATGCGTTTTAGATGCAGGTTTCAGTCCAAATTGCTCTTCTCATTGCCAGGACGATTTTGACGCGTGGGATTATGTGTATTTTAGAACGGTTCTGCAAAGAGCATCTGTGAGACCCGAGTCAAGCGATCAGATACTCGTTCTGCACATCCCAGATTCTCAGAAATGTTTCTGAAAAAACAAACAAAAAAAAATCTGTAGGAACTGTTAGCCACATAGGACTGCTAGTTACCAAACAGGGTTAGTGGATATTTTACAAGGACTAAAATATCTGTAAGCTCAATCCAGCAATATTTTTCTCTCTTCCCAAGAATGTAGGAAGAATATAGGAATTTTTGAGGGAAATTATGGATTTTGTCGGGAAAATCATTTTGAATGGAAAAAGGCAAAAGCTTTTGTGCAGTCCCTGCAGAAATTCCCTGCGGAATTCCGAGCGGCACGCGGCTTGCATGACATAATGCTGCGGCCGCAGGTGAGCCGAGCGGCTGAACTTTGCTTCCCGCCGGTGCGCGTTGAAGTTGCTTTGGTTTCTGTTTTGTGCACGTGCCCGTAGGTGCCGGTTCTCTTTTTGCACAGTTGCTACGAGGGGCCGATCCTCGGGGAAGCCCGAGCGATGGGGGATGCTGCGTGGTGCATCCGTGGCCGCGTGCGAGGACAGCGGCACCACTGTTGGTTGTGGGACCGTAATGTTGGGAAGCCCACGGGCTGGTACGCTTAGGAGCGGGGAATTCACCCTGTAGCACTCCCTTGTCAAGGAAAACCGGGATCTGATAGACCTGTGAGGAAGGATTGGGCTGCGGAGGACCTCGGTGGTGGGGAAGAGAAGGGGCTTCTCTGGCCTCCAGGCGAGGAAGGAAGGGCCTTTACAGCCCCCAAAGAGCCTTGGGTCTAAAATTATGGAGAAAAAAGTGCCCTCCGGTGAAGTATGTCCATACTGCAGTATTGCTGTAACCACCAGTGCTGTAACTTACACAACCAGACAAAAAACTCAACAGCAGGAAAAGTTAAAAATCAGTAGTTTTATTGCGTTTTTCATATACCTTCAGTGGAGAAATCCACTTTTATATTCTGGAAACATCATCACGTAGCTGATGTAGAAATGAATTTGCATCAACTTTTGCTTAATAACGCATGAAGAAAGAACTGAAAGTTTCTTTTAAAGAAAAGTAGCAGGGAAGGCAGTGTTTCTTGTCGGTTCACTTTTTCACATCAGAAATTGAGATTTTGTTTACCCTCGAGAAATCAATGGTGATTGGACACCTGGTGTAATTAATTATATTGCAGCAGGCAGACAGCTGATCTTTGGAAAAGAAAGGAGTTTTTAGCAGGACCGTCCAAAGTCCAGAGTCTGCTGTTTAACTCTCGTGCTAATAAACATCCCGCAGAAAGGATGTCTTCCTTAAAATTCCACATGGTCACACCTTCACTGTAAGCTATGCTAACTTTAAAAAAAAAGAAAATAAAAAGAAAGAAAAAAGAAAGAATAAATAGATAAAAAGGTAGCCCATAAGAAGTCCTCCATCACATCTCCTCTTGGAGCACAAGCTCCAGTTGCCATTGGGAGATGCAGTTATTTCTCGACACATGCACTGGGATGTTTTCAGTACTTAGTTTTGAGTCACACCTGTTGGCTCTATTATTCTTGAACTATATTATTGAAGAATTTCCTGTGTTATTCCTAGATTATTCTCGAACAGGGCAGGGTTTCTGCTGGTTCTTCCCGTGACCAGTCTCACAACGGAGCTTTCCTGGTGCTCATGGGGCTGCACCGCAGTTCCCTTTGCCTAAATGGGCCCCCCTTTTTTTCCCCCTTTCCCCCTCAGTGGGAGCAGTTGTTGTTTTTCAGTGCATCGGTGCCTGACTAAGTTGCATTCTTCGCTTATAGATGACACAGGCCTTGGGTTAAATATTCCCGTGTTTTTGTGCCAGCAGGTCTGGGGAGGTTGCAACCTGCTCGCAGCCCAATGAGAGCTGCGCCGGCAGGGAGGGGACAGGCCCCTATGGGATGCTGTCCCAGCGAGCCCCCGCGTAGTTTGGCTAAAACTGGTTTTACGTCATATAAAAAACGGGGACGGAGGATCTCAGCTGATCAGAGTACGAAAGGTCCTTGGGCACGCACCATAGAGCGTATTGGTTTTGAGCTCGATAGCTCTTTTTTTTTTTTACAAGGGCTGCAAATTGCTGTAACAGAGTTAAGGACTGTAGGAAGAGACAAAGTTTTCCTGAACTTTACTCCCAGCTTGGAGTTTTAAGGCGTAAAGTGAGAGGCGAGGAAGGGAAGAGAGGGCGACTGACGAGCCCCGGCTCGCACCCCTCCGTCCGCGCCGGCGAGGATGTCCGATGGAACGGGCGGCCCGGAGAAGGGGCTCAACGGCTATGGGGACGCGGGCCAGGAGCGGGGCCGCACGTCGCTCGTCGTCGCCCAGGCCGTTAACCGCAGTATTTTCACCTCCGCAGTCTCCCCCGCTGCCGAACGCATCCGCTTCATTCTCGGGGAGGAGGATGACAGCCCGGCGCCCCCGCAGCTTTTCACGGAGCTGGACGAGCTCCTGGCCATCGACGGGCAAGAGATGGAGTGGAAGGAGACCGCGAGGTGGGTTGCTCTTTTCTCTACCTCCTTGGAAAGCCCATGGGGGATCCCTGTGACCGTTCTGAAGGGGGGTGATGTCCACGGCCCTGGGCCGCAGAATGGGGCCCTTACTGCTGAAATTGCCTTGCTTTAACACAAGATATTCAGCCAATATTCCTATAAAACAACTCTCCAGTGGAACTGAGGTGTCAGATTCGTGTGGCTGTGTTACATCAGTAGAGCCAAACCACGTGTCTTGATTTACTGTCCTTTGCGACCACTACTCTGTTCCTGACTGGAACTGTCAGGAATCGGTGCCTGAGCAAAACTTCCCCAAACGAGTTAAACCTACTTCAGTTCTACTGCCCCAAGGTAGATTTGGGTCTGACGGCACTAGGTACACAAATCGGAAGATTTTGTTTGTGTCACAATCTTAAAGTCACTGCTGTAATTTGTTTTAAAAAGGCAAACGGGTAAAGGTTTTGCTTTTGAGGGAATTATCCAAGCTGTGTGTTGTGCCCTCTTTGAGTTTCTTAGTTAAGTTCCGCTTATTACTTCGGTGGCGCTGATGTGGGATTGGCTTTTTTTATTATTGTTTTGCCACAGATTCTCTCTAGGCTTTTTCTACACCGTGCAGAAAGAGCCACTGGATTGGGATCATGTCCTCAGGATCCTTGTTCAGCCTCTAGACTCTCTAGACTTAGGAAATGTCCATGGGGTCTCCAGCGAATATGTTTTAGGGGCTTGCCCTAAACCGTAACCCCCGATGGCCATAAGGGCTTGAGGGACCAGGCTCTGCCTCCCCGCTCCCCGTCTCCCTCTCAACTTCCGACTTTCCACCCTCCGTTTTCCCTTGTTGTATCCAGGTTCGGCTCCCTCCCCACCTCCCAGGCTTACGGGCTCCCACTGTGTTCCTAGTTAGCCCTTGTTGTTTGATTTCCTTAATCTTCTTTACCTGCGATTTAATGAACCACTCCGCCACCCACACCTTTTTGGCCTTATCTTACTTCATTTTTACTTTGCAGCCACCCGTAGAGCCTATTTAAAGGCTTCTCACCTTTTACTTTCTAACTTCTTGCTATTGGTCTTTCTTTTCTCCCCGTGTTGCTTTTCTTCTTTCTTATCATTAGCTGAGTCCTTAGATTTCCTCCTGCATTATTCTCACCTCTGCTTTTAACAGAGCAGAAATTATGCTTTCCACCAGCCATATAAAGGCCTTGGGAGAAGTCTTTTTTAATGAAAAATTGTTACGGCTTTTTCACATGTTATTTCAGGTATACAACATAAATGTTGTATTTCATACCCAGCAGTCCCTTTGGGCTCTCCTTAGCGGTATGAACACAGGGAAGCAGTGTTTCCCCTAAGTCCACAAATATTTTACATCCAACCTCTTGCTTTTATTTCCGAGGTTGTAATACAGAATGAGAAGGTGTTAATCTGGTCAGCTTGGTGGTACTTGCTGCTGTCGTGGGTCACCCAAACCATCTTTCAGAGCAAAAGGAAGGTGTCCTCCGTCCTGCATGGCAAATCACACAGCACTTAAATTTCTTGAGAGACTTGTCAGGAACCCTCTGCTTTTAGTTTCGCAGAGACCTGGGTAGGGGTAGGCTTGGACTCTTTGTATTATCAAATTGCTCTAGAGGGAAAAGAAGGATTTATACGTTTTGGTTTTGTGTGCTTTTATCCACCTGTTGTAGAATTTCTCGATAGAGCTGTGTACGTGACCCTGTCACTTTACGTGTGTGCTTTATATGCGTGGCATACGATGGTCCAAATCTTTTCTTGCAAAATTAACCCAACCCAAAGCCAATGAGTGGTGCACCCCAGTCTGGAGGGGCTGTGGGCATCCCCTTGCACATGTTGCCCTTTCTAAGATCAGTCCGGGGTGCGATGAGCGGAGCAGGTGAAGGGTAGAGTCCTGCAAGGGCTCCCATCACCTCAGCCCTGCTGGTGTCCAGCCCTGGGTAACGAGCAAGGGCTTTTTTGGGCAAACGTCCTTAGTGTGGTCAGGGTTTCACAACGGAGCCCTGCAAATGCATTGGGAAGGGAGCAGTAAAAGTGAAGGTTTATTGCTGTTAAAAGGTAACCTGAAGATTTGGGTCACTGAGTGTGCCTTGTTCGTTGTGTTGGTGCTTGTAATTAGCTTGCTTGGCTTGGTTGGAAAAGTCCTTGCACGAGCACTTGTAAATGTTTGCATTTTGGTGGTGGTTAACGGGTACAGAGCAAATTAGTAAAAGGTGAAGGCCTGAAGCCCTGCTGGCAACTGGAGGCCACCAGTCTATTTTGTGATTCAGTGCAACAACTTTGGGTGTCGAAATTTGTGCACCGTAGTGGAGACTCCTTCTACAAGGCATGGAGACAGCAGAAAGATCATGAGATCCCTGAGACAGGACTGTGGGCCAGTGGATTTTTTGGTTTTACTATTTATTTATGGTCCTCTTTATATAAACTCTGTCAACCAGTGTGTTTCTGTCTTTCCTACGCTTCTTCATTCTACTATTTGCAGCCCTCCTATGTCCCCCTTTCTGGGGCTCTAAAAATAAATTCTGGGCTTCTGCACATTGCACATTACATTAGCTGGTAGAGGTACCATCTCTCTTCAGAGTCTGTGTGCAACTCAAGAGGCCTTAGGTTCCCAGAGAAGTCTTTGGAGCGCAGAGAGTCACTCTGGAGGCACCAAGGGCACTTGTACCAAGTGTCTGTCCTTTGGAGCCGCCGATGTTGATAGGTTGCTAAATTCAGAGGTCCGCAGGGCCACGAGAGCCTGGCTGGAGCCTTTGGTGTAATTTCCAAGACCCAAGAGGCATAACACGAAGTGGTTGTTAAAAACAAAGTGGAGATAATGAAGATAATTTGGTGGTTAATTTTCTGAAAGAACAGTGCTGATAAGGGTTTGCCCTGAAACAACGTCTTGCTGTTGTGCTGCAAGTACTTTTGCTTTCAACACTCAGGAAATTCTTTTCGGAGCTGTACACTCCTAATTCATGCGTTAGAGAGTATTAATCCTACAGCTTCCTTTTGTCCACGTTGCTCCTCCACCTTGTGAGCCCGGCGCTTTTTTCCTCTGTTGAGCGTCTCTGTGCATGAGTGAGTCTTTCTGGAGAAGCAGTTGAGTGTATAGGAAAAAACAGAGCATTGCTCAACTAAATGCTAGTGCTGGCTCCAGGTGAGGTGATCTATCCGGGGACTTCAAAGAGTCTGGAGAACCAAGGGGTAAGGCTCTCTCAAGGCTTCCAAAGGCATCTTGCTGCCAATGGGTTTCCCACTGAGAGAGATGCGCTTGAACTCTCCCTAGGAAAATATTTATTCTAGGAAGTGTAACTTGAAGGCAAACCCTATGCAATCCAACTTTTCGGCTGCACTAAATATAGCAGTTTATGGTTCAAACAGGTTTGGCAAGCGAAAAGTTTGTTTGAAGTGTTGTGGATCGTAGCGAGAAGAGACCAAAGCAAATACCAGCGGCTGCGAAGAACACACTTCTGCTGCGAATACAAGCGCCTTGGAGTGTGCAGCCCGCAGGGTGATGCTTGGAGACCTGCATCTCACCGCGTCGGAGCAGCTTCGGGTGTCCCTACGAGCAGCCCTACCAGCCCAGGAGGCAGTTTCAAAGCAGAATTTTTGTGGTTTCAAGGCGTAATCCAAATGTTTCCATTGAAAAGTCCGCACTCCCTGCAGTTCCGCAGTCATGGCTGTGGAAAGCATAAAGAAAGTAAAGGTTTACAGCGTGTATTTCTACTTTTTATTAGTGCACAGGAGTGGCGAGCGGGGCGACATCCCCTCGCGCGCGCCCGCGGGCGCTCGCCGAGACGTGGGGCAGGCGCCTGCCACGGTGCTTCCCCCATGGAGCTCTGTGCCCCCCGGCATGGGGCTCAACCTTTGCTCGGATCCGCAGCCTGGGAGGTGACTTCGAGCTCTCCCCGCGCCGCCTCGGCTCAATCATTAAGCAGTGACCGCGGGCGGGAGGGCAACCGCGACCGCCGGCTTCGCGCGCTCTCCCTCAGCGGCTCGTCCTGGCTCGGGGCTGCTGCGGTCGCTCTCGAGGATGACACGTTTTACCTCACGTTCTACCTCACCGAGCTCAATGCGTGGCTGCGTGGGGAGATGCGTGCGCTCGGGCTCGCCCGCGCATCGCGGCGGTTGCGCCGTCCCGCGTCGCTCCAAGGGGTCCGCGCGGCGCAGCGGCTCTGACCCCCCTGCTTGTTTCTCTGCCTTCCTGCAGGTGGATCAAGTTTGAAGAGAAGGTGGAACAAGGTGGGGAGAGGTGGAGTAAACCTCACGTGGCCACGTTGTCCCTGCACAGCTTGTTTGAGCTACGGACGTGTATAGAGAAGGGCTCCATAATGCTGGATATGGAGGCCTCTTCTCTGCCCCAGGTGGTGGGTAAGTAAGATCCTCGGCTCTTCCCTTAACGTGCTCTTTTTATTAAACATCAGGATTTCCTTTGGAAGCAAGAGAGTAAGCACTTCCTTGCATTCCCCCACCTCACCCCCAAATCCCCACAGAATTCCTGAAATAAAGCATGGAATAACCATGCTGGACGACCCCAGTCTTTCCTCCGTTGACTGGTGCTATAGCAGAAGCATGGGAGGGGAGAGCCGCGTGGAGAAGGACGAGCTGGATGACAAAAGATGTGTTGTTCTCAAAGAAGCATTCCCAAAAATACGAATAAAATACACAAACAGCAAAAACCAGTGGAAAAATATGTCACTTTGCAAAGAATAAAACATTTGATAAACTTGTTGTGTGACTATACCTGCATGCAGATAGCCAGTCTTTTCTGAGCTAGGGTAGAAATATTAGGCTTTTATCACCACAGATTTGACAGGGCGTTAATTTTTAGGGAGCTGGCAGAGGATGACTTTCTGACTCACTGAGTTAGCGAATGTGATGCATGTTCTGCCTCTGCTTCCCCCAAACTTTTATTGTTAGCACAGATAAGAGCTACTGGTAGACGAATGAGAGCTGCCACTTCCCCTTGGGGGACAGCCTGTTAACTGAAGTACTAGACAATTTAATGTGGAATTTAATGTACAAAAGAGGTTTCTTAATAAATCTGTCTAATGTTTATTTTTTTACCCCTGGAATAAGGGAACAGAAAGGACAGAATTGATGGAAGATGAGCAGCCTTTGCAATGAGCTGGGATTTTCTTTTTACAGTACTTCAGTGAAAGGCAAAGCCGTGAAATACGGTTTATCCTGTGAAAATGGGGGCAAATTTCTGCCTTTTGCAGGAGCTGTCTTTTCTTTTAAGTTCTACGAGTGACTGGTCTAATTAGTTACTCTTCTGCAGGACTTGTTTCCTATAGTCAGATTAAGTTTTATTGGAGACCTATGAAGTGACTGCAGACCTTGTTGAACTGGAAAGACCTCAACTGCCAAATTCAACCACTAGTGCTTTACCACTGTGTTTTTGGGAGCACCGTGGAAGTCGCAACGTAGCCGTAGCTTCTTCCCCAAAAAAACCACAGGTTCATAGCAGATTCCCCTTTCAGGAGTAGAAGTTGCCTTATCCTGGCACTGGTTGCTTTGAAATCTGCTTAGCATACGCGTGGAAATGCCAGAAGAATGAGCATCTTGGTGCAGTGTGTGTGTGTCCCGCGCCTGTTGGGCTGAGGGGCTCTGCTGGATGGAAGCGCTTCAGGTTTGTTTGAAAGGGAATAATTTTCCTCGTTTAAATGAGACTCCCACTAAACATAAGTTGGTAAAACCTGGTCTTGATCTTGAGACTTCAGAACGGTGAGGTGGCCGGGAAGCTCCTGGTCCCTCTCGCCGTGCTCTCCGTTGCGGTGCCCGGGTTTTGTTTCTCGTCACTAACGCGTCTTTCCTCTCCCCTGCGCGCGTCCCCGCGTGCGCCAGAAATGATTGTGGACAACCAGATCGAGACGGGCCTTTTGAAGCAGGACATGAAGGACAAGGTCACCTACACGCTGCTCAGGAAGCACCGGCACCAGACCAAGAAGTCCAACCTGCGCTCGCTGGCCGACATCGGGAAGACCGTCTCCAGTGCAAGTAGGATGTTTACCAACCCCGATAACGGTAATGCAGAGGCTAAGTGGCTATAGCCTTCCTTGTTCGAGCAACCCACCAAACTCACCTGCCAAAAACTAACTCCATTGCCACGGCAATGCTTCTTCTAACCCACCAGTAGCATAGCAAGACCCGTGCTGATGGCCCATCAGCGCCGGGCTCTGGAGGCTGCTCTGGCCGTGGCACGTTGCTCTAACCCTATCTTCACTGGACGCAGGGGCAGGAGAGACAGTGTCAGGTCATGGGCGATGCTGAGCAAAGGCGTAGGGGCACCCTCGTGGCTGGCGTGGAGGAGACCAAGGAGGAACAATGCTGAAAAAGACAGATTGAGAGAAACGTGAGCCATGCCTGAAACCTAACAGGCTGGTTTGTCTGAAACGGTTACACCGAGGCAAAGCTTTCGTGTGCATTTGATTCTGGCAACACGTGGTGTCCGTGACACTCCTAATCAAAAATGCTGATGGGGATTATATGATCTAGCTTGCATTTTATTGCCGTGCAATCATGGTCCAGTGTGGGTAAAGCTGATTGCCATCTTGCTTCATTCATCCTCAGACTGTTCTGTGGGGTATGTGTCGTGCACGTCGCTATTCCTCTTTAGAAGTGCCACCTGGGTCGTGGTGTCTGTGTAAACGTGTGTGTGTGCACAGACACAGAGAGCCCCAGAGGCCTTGGCAGTGACTCCACACCTAGTCCTGCATTGACATTTGCCATCTTTTTGAGGTAATCAAAGAAGAGCACGTTTAAGCCTGTTGTGGCTTGCGGCTCTGTGACCTGCCTCATGTGGCAGTACGAAAATTGTTCAAAAGTCACTATTTTGAAATGCTTAGAAGCCAAAGCATGCTGATATTAATGTTACTGCGTTTGAGGCCTCTCAGCTTTCTGTGTTCAGCTTCTAAAACTCACCCTAACATCTCTGCCTATCATGTTGCTGCTCTTTATTTAACCTTCCTGCTTTTTATGGTCTTTTGCTGTTGCAACAGGTGTGTGTGTATGTGTGAAGAATATTTATGGCTCTTGGTGATGCCTCTTCCCATGTACCAGTGGCTTGATAACGCTGTCGTTAAACAGCTAGCATAAAGGCATGGTAAAATGAATCAAGGCAATGCTCTAAAGGTGAACCCAGGGCTACAGAGCAAGGCCCTGGGCTTTAAACAGCACCTTAAGTTAAAAAAAGAAAGTTACAGTTGGGCTAAATTCACATTTTGGGAAAGAAGCTGCTGATGAAGCTATTGGTACATGCCGAGGATGGAGAGGCTGTTGCAGAGCCCCTGCAGTGACTGAAAGGTGCTCTCGGGCATTCCTTGCAGTGCTGCGTGCACATAGCGATTTATTTCTTCGTTTACAATTGATTTATTCGTTTGTACGTTGTCTGCTGCCCCCATGGCCACGGCTTTCCCCGAGCCTTGGGAAGGAAGGTTTGCCCTGTGCCGTGGGAGGCAGCACTTAGGACAGCCGGGTCCTTAGCACGTGTCCCTTGGGTGCCACGTAGGTCCCTTCTTGGCTGCAGCCCCCAGGCGCTTCCCTGAAGGTTGGGACGGTGACACCGAGCGCCACGCGGTGACACCGCGTGCAGGTTTCGGGGCAGCCCGTGGTGCAGCTGGGATACCTCCTGACCAGACTGCTGCGGCTGGGACCGGAGCACGTGGAGCTGTTGGAACGGGCACCCCCGGGCCGCTGAGAGCCCCTCGGTGCTGGGGGAGGACGCGTTTGAGCGACTGATCAGATTTAGCGTCTTCCTCTGTCATCGGTTTCCTCGGGGGCAGAAGTGCAAAGCAACCTGTAGGATCGACTGCGTGACATGGTCACAGCCAGTGCCTCCTTCAGACCCCACACAAGTCTGATGGAAGGGAAGGGGCTTAAAACGTGCTGTATTTGCCACGTGCATCCACCCGCCACCCCTGCGCTGCCCCGACCACGTGCTTGTAACGGCCTCTTCTTCTTTTGGCAGCTGGTGCAGTTCTCCCTTTCTGCTCTAAGCCACGCAGTGAGGAGCCATCAAAACCTCAGGGTGCTAAAAAGGCAAATTCACAGTTATTTAGTACGTTCATGAGGGTAAACCATGCACAGCACAGCACATCACTCTGCTTCGGGTGAAAAACCCTGGCTCTTTGCTGTGCCAGGTTTTCACCGGCGTTCAAGAAATCATCCTTGGCTCTGCTTAGCCTCCTGGCTGACACTGAACCACTTCTTTCAGGTTGCTTTGCTCCTGTTTACCCACCTAGGATATCTCAGTGTTACACCAATATATAATACATAATGTTTCACGGCAGCTTTGAGGCTGAAAGAGGGAGAGACGTATACAAAGGGAAATATTTTATGAATAGTTGTTGCTGGTATTTATTATTTACACTTTAATGAAGAAGTAACTCCAGAATGTATTTCAGTGCCATACACTGTGCTCCCTGGAGTTCAGTGAGTGCCTCTCGTGCTTCTGAAGGCAGAATTTGTCCTTCAGAGAGATAAAAAATTAACGAAGCCAACAGGAGCGCAGCTGCCTCTTGCTAATAATAATAACAAAAGTGCCACCAGCCCCAGGTGCACATACATTTCCCGAGGGTTTTTTCCCAGGTAGATACTCGCTTCCAAGGGCTCCCCTTTGCTTCGGTGTCAGCCAACACTGCTGTGGTGTTGGTGCTGCAAGTGGCGACGCGGGCGCCGCTTGCCCTGTGCTCCAGGCAGCAGCTTTATGGGCTGATATATTTAGAAAGCAGCCTGGCCTTGTGCTCAGCGGGCGTTCGCTGCCCTTGCTAAACTGGGGAACTTCTCATCTTTAGTTCACCCCTAAAACACGTGGATGCAGGTAGCAGTGCTGAGTAACGGGGCTGGTTTGGCTCATGCAGTGTTCATTACAGCCTCTGGATGAGGCAGCACGTACTGGCACCAGACTAGGCAATACCTATATCTAAAGACATTATTTATTTCACTGGCTCTTTCTGGGCAGTCACAATGTCTTTGAAACCTGCGACTTTGATGTGTATCTTATTCTATTAAGCTATGTTCAAAAGCATTTATTTGGGAAATGTGTCTGCACAGCGTCATTATACTGGATTCTGTCTGCTGGCAATTTTAGATATTTTTTTTTCTTTTTTTCCCCCCGAAGGATAGTCACAGTGAAGTTTATACACAAATTAAATAATGGTACATTATTGTGAGTGACTACATGACTGCAGGTTAGACCTTCTAAAAAATCCTGTTATTTTTCACCCTTAAGTAAACTCACTCTAAACTACTGCTTTGTCATTACATTTATTCATAATTAGAACTTTTCCAGAAGTTCTGAATGTGTCCCAAGATCATCCTCATGAGTAAGACAGGGAAAAAAAGAGTAAATTAGCAGAAGTTGCCAGGACTTTAGCCTGGAAAAACGAGTGTCCCTTTGTCATCTCCGGTTGTGAAGTCAGCTGAGCTTCTCTGTAAAGCACTTAAATGTGTGGCTATTGCCATTTTCTTAATTTATCTTCTCAGCTTCTGGTCTCGGTGTTTGGAGTTGACACGATATATGAAAGTGCCCTATTTATGAAATGCATGTAGAAACACTGAACTGTCCCCTGAGTAGGATACAGGGAAAACGTTTTGCTTGACTTGAGTCACGAGAGCCACTGGCACAAGCATTGCAGAGCAGCCATCGATTTATGACAAGAACTCGCTGGCGAAGGCGGTAGAGAGCGGGATGTGCGCATGTGCAGGGGTTTACCCTTGGTGGGTAAGTGTGGAAACACTAGAGTTTGAGCACCGGTTGTGCTGTAGCCACTGAAAACTTCGCCCCTCTGAAGGTCCTGTTCTACCTGAGAGGGCCTCTTTATTTTGCAAAGTGTTTTTCACACAAGCTGCATCCCAGGTCCCCTTAGAGAGCGTGAACGATGCACTGACAGTCACGCAGCGATAGCAGAGGAGGAGAGGGATTAAGCCGGCAGTGAGAGGCTCTCAGGGGACACTTGAAAGAGATCCCCAAACCTGTGCGTTCGCAAAGCAGGGTGCGCATTTTCAAGTGCGTTTTGGTGTGTGTACAGTCAGGGCGTTGCAGATGGGCTCGTGCAGGGAAGGGACCTGCTTTTCCCAGAGCAGCGCGTCTGTGCCGCCCCTGCTCCTGACTGGTGCCGCCGCGGCTGCACGCAGCCCCGACCTCCTCTCTCGCGAGCCTGGGCAATCGCTTGAGCGTTTCTCTCTCTCGTTATCTTCTTTTCTTTTCTTTCCTTTTTTTTTTCCTCCCTTTTGCCTTTTCCACTCCGCTCCGCTCCGCCTGCTGCTGCTGCTGCTCCTTGCGCGGCCCAAGCGCGCGGCCCGCTCGAGAGCTCCGTGCCCTGCCTGGCGACGCGCACGCTGGACGACGAGCTCCGAGTGCAGCGCAGCCCCAGCGTGGGATGGCTCAGTAAGTGCCCCCCGGCCCCGCGGCGCTTGCAGGATCGGGGCGCCGCTCCGCTGCTCGGGTCCGCGTTCCCGCCGCGCTCTCCGCGCCCTGTCCCCCTTCACTCCCGTCTTCCCGGTCGCTTTTCGTACTGGTGAGGCAGGGAGCTCAGCTGCAATTGCCATTGAGGCGGTAGGATCTCTCCAAACCCAGGATTTACTGCACGGGTCCTTTGTCTCTCCAAAAGGTTTCATTACTTTTGCCGTCACTGGAGTATTACAAATAAAGCAAGCTTAAATATTTTATTTTTTATATCAATTAAGTGCAGAAATTAAAAAAAAGAAGTCCAGGCGAGCTTTGTGGCACACCTACCTATCCTCACACATGCAGCACAAGTGGGAAGCCTCAGTCAGAGCATTGGGAATCGTTGCTTCCAGCTTGATTAGGTTATGTGGAGCAGGCCAGGACGTGGTGAGAAAAGGTAATTGGCAGAAGAGGCTGTCACTGAGAGGTGATAAAGTCGTTAGCTGCTTCCTCTAGAAAGAAGGGTAATCATGGCCTAAGGAACATTCGGTCTTGGATAGAGTTAAACAAAGCAAACGAATTTGCAACCTGGCGAAGCGTCAGCTTGGCAAGCTGTTAGTCTGCGTGCTGCAGAACCAGACCTAGAAAGGACAACCCCCAAAGCAGGCTGCAGAAAAAGACTGATCTTCAGCAGGTGCCTTCTCCCCGCAGCTACAGAGTGCAGCCCTTCTGAAGAGAATAAAATACAATAAATCAGCAGGAAGCCACAGCATACAATAAATCCATTAAGGTTTTCTTCCCTTTGCCCAAAGGTTTTGGAAGCTCTGCTTAGTTTCTTCCCAGTGGGACACCTTATCGGTGTGAACAGGCTTCACGTTAAAAAAAAAAAAGTGCTTTTCTGTCTCTTGGTTTGGTTTTATTGGCACAGATTTGCAAAACGCCCATGTGTTACTTCAACCTTTCATTATTTCATGGGTACATTATATACTCGTCAAAGATTTCCCGGAACTGGCGTTTTTTTTGCAACCTTTAAAAGATAATTAATTGCACAATACATTGAAAAAGCATCCCTGAGTTTTAATAACAGTCCTAGACTCCGAGAATCTGGCTTTCTTTTGATTTTTTTTTCCAAATATGCCCTTTTCCAACTCTTTCTTAAATGTTAGTTTGTAACACGGAAGGTGTTAGGAACATCTTTTTAGAAAAGCAAAATAATATGTACATTGTGTAAGGTACATTAGCACATTTGATCTTTTTTCCCTGTTTTAGTTAAGCATTGAGCATCTCCTACTGCTTTCATTACCAAACACTTCAATCCAAATTTACTCACATTGTTAATAATGAAAATGGAGATTGATTAGGATTCTGTGGATCTCGAACCAGCTTTACAAATCATTTCTCATTTCACGAGGAGACATATTAAAACCTCCGCAGAGACAGATGAAGTCTCTGACCTGGTTCAGAGTGGCCACGGAAAGCAGGAGAAGACGATTCCTCCTTTTTGGAATATCCCGCTGGGCTTTGCCTTTGCTGCGCTGCTCTTTTTTGGCCGTGGTGGTAACTCGTGGCGTACACGTTGTGATCCGGGGGCTTGTCACAGGAATCTTGTAGGTCTGCCTCCACGTACGTTGACCATATGGCAAAGCAAATCCATGGATGGTGGATGCTCCGAGGAGCTCAGCGGCAGACTTGTGTCTCGTACAGAGAGACCAATTTTGTTTTTACTGGGGCTTGATCAACACTCACGATTTGGCCTTTCGTTATGTGAATAGCTAACCATGAGTTTCTTCGCTGTTGTGTTGGAAACATCCTGACCTAGAAATACCTGAGAAGTTGGGAAGTGCCTCTGTGCCAGCTTTCTTGAGTGTCTTCTCTCTTTCCAGTTGTGTTGGTGGTCCAAAACACTTTGCTGACAGCTCCTGCTGTTCTGCTTCTGGTTTCAACAAGAGTGGGCAAGAAGGGATGAAAAAACATCAGAACAAAAGCAGATTCATGCTCATTGCTGGGGTTTCGAGTGCTGTATCCATCCCAGCAGCCGCCCTTTTTGCTATTCTTTTGGATTTTGTTCTTTTGTGATTAGGGCTATTTCTGGATTTCTTCACAGGGCTTTTACTGGGATTGTAGAAGGGAATTCCGAAACCGTAGGTTTTTTTCCAAGTTCCTTAGGAGAGTTTTCATGGAATTCTACTTCAGTCCCACATCAGTCTACATCAGCGGGACAAGTGGTCCGTAACAGAGCATGCGGCTCCTGTCTGGCTGTTTTCCTGGGCTTGGATGTCACTGCACCGGGCTTACACATGAGCTCTTGATCTTAGCAAGGGAAGCGGAGGTTCCCTGTCTCCTGTTTGCCTCCCTGTTTTCCTTTGTCTCTCCAGAATATCTCCCGTCAGGAATGGTTGATTCGGTGGACGTGTCTTTTTACTCAGTAAACCCATAGGGTTCATGGATTTTAGTTAACCAGGTGGCTTAGCTAGTTGTTTTTTCCCCCCAGCCTGGAATTACGAAGGGTCTTAGTCTGTATTGCTGTCCCAGAGCTCGCAGAAGCGCTGTGGGTCGGCAAGGAGGAACCATTAGCAACTTCCTATGCCAGGTGCCACGCGAAGTTAGAGAAAGCAGCCTCTCGGGGTCTCCGATCCCCCATACAAACAAACCCCCCTCGTGCCAGACAAGGTGTTGCTGTAGCCTGAGCCTCTGTGTTCGTGGGGCGGGATGGAAGGGGCTCCTGTACTGAGCGCTCACCTTGTTCCCGCAGGCAGCCCCGCCATGGCGCACAGAAACCTGACCTCCTCCAGCCTCAACGACATCTCCGACAAGCCCGAGAAGGACCAGGTAAGCTGTCCCTTCACCCCTGCTGACAGCCTGAAGCAGGTAGCACGGGTGAGCGCAGGTGTTCAGAGCCCTCTTCGGGGATCCTTCGCTTTCTAAGAAGCGGGGTAGGCTCTCCCAAAGCCCGAAGCAAGCGCTGCCGTGTACAGCCACGTGCGGTTGCTCCAGAAACGCGGCTTTAACGAAAGGTGACAGCAGAGGAACAGCTTCAAAGTGAAGATGAGTTATAAAGTTAAGTTGGAGTTGGCCTGTGGTGCCCGAAGAAATGAGCTCTTTCCTGCCAGTCACCGTGGATTTGACTAATTCCTCGGAATTGGGCGATGTTGTGGTGGATCGTACGTGCTTTCTCCGTGAGAGCGCTCATCATTTCTGAGAGTTGAAGAGTCCGAGGGGCAGGAGGGAGTTTAGTTTTGCTCTGGTGTCTGAATAAGGTCCCTGTGCAAGCATCAAGAAAAATCTTTATCTTGGTTTTAAGAAGGGGGTTGTCTTCTAAGCTTGACTGTTTCTTTCAGAGCATCTTTTCGCCCTTCCTTCAGTGTTCTTTAGTCCCGTTGTTATTTTCAATGCAAGTCAGAGTTACTTTAGAAAATTATTTTGGTATCACTGTACATGCTGGCCAGTTGAGAATGGCTTAATCCTTCAAATGCTGGCTGCAGTCTTTTTTAAGTGTAACTCTGCTGTAAAGCAGCACAGCAATGTAAATGATGTGTTTTTTTTAAAAAAAAGAGGATTATATGTGGTAAAACTGTTCTCCTAGTCTGCGCCCTCTATCCTTTCTCTCCCTCCCGGCGTGTGATTTATTTAAATACATTATTTTCCCATTTGGCATGTGAAAAAAATCCATGCAAAAGGAAGGAGCAGATGATAAGAAAAAAAAAGATCATCATGTTGAATGTGCAAAATAAATATGACAGAGAAAAACAAATCATCCCTAGTATCTAATTATCCAGGAAAATAATTTAATGGAGAGGGAAAGGGGGCGGACTGTGTTTCTCATTGACCGCAGGGTCGTTCGAAGTTATTATCTACAGAAGTATTTACCCCCAAAATTTGTTTGCGTTATTGTATGCAGACATCCATGGGGAAGGAGCAGGGCTAAAGGAAAGCCTTTTAATTGGAAAGGCTGTTAATCACACTGCAACTGGGGGGTAGTAGCAAACTGGGTGTAAATACTGCAGCAGGCTCTTCAGGACGCCGCAGTATTTTTCACATCAGTTGTGTCTCCTGCTGGAATTCCTGGGGATGTGCTGAACACGTTCAGGTAATAGACTCTGTGTGCTGATTCAAGGGCAAAAGGGGATTTTTCAGCAGTGCTCTTAGTGAGCTGCGTTAATAAATCCAGTTTGCAAGTGGGCTCCAGCATTCAATAGGACTAATGCTTGACTATTTATAGGGAGAACCGTTAAACTAGCTCGTTCCAAAAAGCTGTTTAGTTAATTGGGCCGTGTCTGGCTGAGGGACTTTGGCCAGTGGGACCTTGTACTGCAAAGGGTTCCAAAGCTGGCCGGAGAAATCACCTTAGATCTCAGTTGTAGTTACTGATTGACCGCAGGTTGTGTCTTGATAAAACGTGCACAGTTGTGATGATGATGGCTGGGAACCTCAACGAGCAGAGCTCAGCGTGGGCCCGGGAGGCAGGGGAATAATTCATGGAGCTCCAGCAGCCGGAGCGGGAAGGAGAACAGATTATCCTGCCTTGCCAGCAGAGCGGCTGGCGTTCGTTATCTGGGTATCCCATCTGGAAGTCGGGTAGTTAATGAGGCCGTATAGTGAGATATGAGTCTGCTGAAGAAATGGGGATATGTTATTTTTTAAATTTATTTGTGTGCATCAGAGGCCAGCATGTGTTCAGGCTACAGCAGTCGGCTTGTAGCAGCTGTGTGGAGCAGGGTGACATCTCACCTCTCTCGTTGACTTTTTTTTCTTTTTTTTTTTTTTTTTTCACAAATAGAGTATTACCTATGTGTGTTTTAAGTAAAGGAAGGCTTTGAGCCTTTCCCCCGATCTTACCATAATTTCTCTTAATTCTCTCTTCCTCCTCTGACACAAAGTGTCTTATGAACACGAGAGAAGCAGTTAGCTAAGCAACTTATCAAAGGCTGGATGGAGAATGATGGAGCAAGAGCATCTTCACTTGCTTTTTGGAGCTTTCTTTATATTTGAGGTTGGGTAAAATAATGTGGGCATCAGATTGAGACGGGTCTAAATCTTAAAATCGTGTGAACGTGTGAAATAAGGCCCTAAGTTGTCTGTAAGGTGGGGATGTCTGCCAAATTTGGAGTGTTAGGTTACTCTCGTGTTTTCCCCTTAATTTTTGGAGAGCAAAAGATGGAAAAGCTGAAATAACGAAAGGAAGGGTCAGTACCGATGTGCAGAGTTTGAGGAACTCCTTCAGCTGGGGTTGCAGCCCTGTAGGAGAAAGCAGTCTCTGCCCCGTGGAAGAGCACAGTGCATTCTGCTCGCCCGCCCGCAGCCCAACAGCCCTGTGTGCCCTGGAGCGCTTTATTTCTGAACACTCAAGTGAGCTGACTGGCACGAGGGGCTCCTGCCTCCCCGAGAAGGACGCCCTGATTCCTGCACTCGGTCTGCAGCGCCTCGGCAGCCAGAGCGGCCCCTGGGAAGCCCCCCTTGGAAGCCCCCGGGCCCCGACTCGAAGCGTTGAGGGGAAATAGCTTCGCCGAAGGCCGTCCCCGTCTGCGGAGAGATCCGTGGGTCACGCTTTGTTCCGTGTCCTTGGCAGCGCCGCGGGCCTGGCTCACCAGGGCCTTTGGAACGCCCGAGAGGAGGAATAAAGGAGACATTTAAAGCAGATCTTGGGAAAGAGTGAGCCAGGGAGCCGGTACGGCTGCGCTCATGCAGCAGCATTCCCAGCACGGGTCTGCATCCATGTGAGGGCAGCGGGTAGTGGTCTGGCGGTAACTCCCCTTGCAAAGGACTTCCATTAGGGACAAAAAAAAAAAGGGCTCTGAATGAATATGGTCAGCTGGAATATTTAGTCAGAGAGAGACACAAGCCTCCTCTTATTTGTTGTGGTGTGTGCAGTGTTTATTCCAAGCGGTGTTTCCATATCAACAGGAAACCTGTGCCAAAGCCAGCTCTGAAGCTAAAAAGGAAATTGGCCCGGCTGAGAGAAACCCTCCTGCCCTTGCTGAATAGCAGGGAGCTGCGGGGTCCCCGCTGTTTGGTGAAGGGTGAGGATGGAGGGTGGCTTTTTGGAGCAGCTTCCCCTCATCCCTGCAATCAGCAGCAGAGATCCCCAATTGCAGGCTCTGCCGGGGGACCTGCATTCACTCTGCAGGGTTTGAGTGGAAATGACTGTCTTCTGATGCAGGTTTCTTCCTCGTGCAGGAAAATACACGAGCACGTGGCCCATCTGGTTAGCAAAATTGAACATACACTTTATTGCAGAGTTGCCGCCTCCTCGGTATCCTCTGTCTCTCTTTTTTTTCAAAACACAAACCTGTTTGTGGAAAAGCTGTTAACACATTTCCAAGCTTTCTCCACTCAGCTTGATGTTTATTAAATGTTTTCTCCATTGGAAACTGTGACTGAGGCGTGTAGGCGTGGGGTTATTCCTTTGGCTTCTCCTGCCGGCTCAATCTGCAGTTCCTGCCTTTGCTCCAGGCTCATCCATTGCCCGGAGCTTCCCGGAGCTGCCTGGCAGAGCGGCCTTAGGGATTCCTGGGCTGCTCCGGCGGTCCCCCCGGCGGCGCTTCCGTCGGGATGGCCTCCCGCCCCATTCACTGCCAGCCAGGGCCGGGCACGGACTTTCCAAAGGTGAAGGAACTTCCAGGAAACCCCGGAGCGCGGGATATTCTGAAGCCGAAGGCCAAATTCGTTCTGCTGCCCTGGAGGAGGACAGTTCAACAAAGCTGCTCTGTGTGCGGGCGCTGCGGGCGCCTTCCTGCGAGCGTTAGCGTTAATGCGTGCGAGAAAGAAAGGGAGAGAACAGCAGAAAAACGTCCAGAAAAGGCCGGTTTAAGAAAGCAAAACGAAGTAGCAACTCAGGCTCCTCTTGCCGAGGGCAATGGAGCAGTCATAGGTGATGAGAGAATGAGGCAGGAGCGGTACTCGAAAGACATGATTGGAAAGATATGTTGAAGCAACCTGCGTGAGTAAGAAAATCACATCCTTGACCACAGGGTTTCGGTCTCACGTTCGGATTTCTTCTGCTGCAAAACAGTTGTTGCAATGTGTGAGTTCTTTGTTTGCCACCTTCTCCTTCTTCAGTTACCTGGTTGCATTTCAAAAGGATCGGCCCTTTTTCGGAGGCGATTTTGATCTTACGTTCCCTTTGCTCCTTCGCCGTCCTCGAAGAGAGGGGAAACCTGAACCCTTGGGATTAAGGAGCAGGGCAGAGCAAGGCTGGTTTTGTGCCTAAACGCAGGTGGTCTTTCTGCCCGTCTAGCAGAATAGTTGGATATCTTTGTGCTTTTGTCCTCCTGCAGCTCCTCAGCATGGGGGGCCTTCGTCCTGGGGCGGCCGCAGCTCCTGTTTCTGAGTTTCTGTGTGTTACCAGAGGTGAGGGTTGATGAAAGAGCAGCAGTCATTGTTCCAGCCCTATACATAAAGTAGCTATAGGTCCTTTTTGGCTGAAATGTCCACTTAACCTCCGCTTTTACATGCGTAGCTGTGGTGATAGGGTTTTACATTACGCAAACTCGGTATGTCAAAGAAAGAGTTGAGTTTGGTCTCCAAATATCGTTCCGTGGTGCTCACAGCTAAGAGTGCCGTGAGCCTCCACGTGGTTGTACCACCAATTCAAGGTGGTATGTTATGATCAAGGAAGAAATGCGGGTGAAAACTGGGTATGTTTTATTGCACGTTCCTTGGTTGCGTATCTAACGAGCCATCGTTTTATTCTCCTTCCTCTTTTATGATGCAGCTGAAGAATAAATTTATGAAGAAACTGCCTCGTGATGCAGAGGCCTCCAACGTGCTGGTCGGGGAGGTCGACTTCTTGGAAAGCCCTTTCATTGCCTTCGTGCGGCTGCAGCAGGCGGTGATGTTGGGGGCTCTGACCGAAGTCCCTGTACCTACCCGGTAAGAGGAGTCAGTCCTGGGGCAGGTAACATGAATTGGAAACTGCATTTCCACTGCTTCAAGTCATAGTACCAGTCTGAAGGAAGAGCTTCTCTGGTGCTTGCTGTCACATAATTGCATAAGGGGTCATAAATTTTACAGGATAGTTGGTTTTAAAGTAACAAAATTGCTTAATCATTTTCAAATCCTGAATTTCCGTGTAAAATATGAGCTGTAAAATACACAAACACACTTACTTAATGATAAAGATTTAACTGTTCTTTGGTCTTCCTACCCCTCTGCTGCACTCAAACCCTACACCTGAGTCAGATTTCCTCTGCATTTTTTCTGTGGTATATCTCTTCCTAAAAACTCATATTAAACGAAGGATGCAATTCTGACCCTGTTGAAAACAAATCAGATAAATGTGATAAAATCGCTTTATTCCAGTCATGTGCAGCAGCATTTGTAATTCGTAAGGGCTCGTTTGTATATTTTATTTATTGTGACTCATTTTGTAAATTAAACTGTAGTCTGCAATGTGAGTGTAGCTTACATTCCTCAATATTTGCATAACTTTGTACAGTCAATGTATATAGCTACCAAATCAGCAAAGCTAAAGCCTTGTTTAAATTCCTGGCTGTTGCTCTTAATTGTACAGTCATACATGGTTTATCAAGTGTCATACTGGAGAATAATCTCATTGTAATTGTCTACAACACTTGATGTACGTAAGCAACGTTTTATAGCACTTGCTGTCTGATACTTGTATCAGGTGAGAGCTGTAAAAGTAATTGGTGTAAAAGCTAATAAAATGCTCCACAAATGGATCCCAGTGGAGCTGTAATGGGAAGGATGGAAGAGGCGTGTGGGCAGCTGCAGTTCTTGTCAGTCCGTGTCCCTCGATGCTGCTGTCCCTGCCCCATGCCTGGGCTCCTGCTCGCCTGTTGCTCTCTGCTTACATGGGGTTTGCGTTGCATTTGCCTGGCAATTACGGGGCTCGGATTGCAGCTTTCACATCATGAATGTGCCAATACATATTTTATGTGACCTTCTGAGACAGCTTTTGGTAGAGAGTGAAAGTCAAGTTACAGTAAGGCTGCTCCCAGCTGTTGGCACACACTGGGTTTGCTTTGAGGAATGTGGGGGAATCGAAGTGGCTTATTTGTAGCAAGGGCTGTTCTTGATTCCTCGGCATACATCGGCTCTATATATTTTCGTGCTTCTCCTTCTGAGTGTAGTCCCAGTTATTTCTTTTGTTAAATGCATCTCAACGTGCTCCTCAGCAGAGGTAGAATGAGGCATTCTTTGTTTTCCTAGTGGGAGCCAGGAAGTTAGTCCTAGGATTGGATAACGGCCTCGTTATTCAATAGCATTAATCAAAAAAATGTGTCCTTCCACGCCAACATTTTTTTTTTCCAGGAAATAGTGTTATCCATCTGCCGTCCTCCAAACCAAATGTTAGCCCTAATCAAAGTCGTGAGGCTCATTAGATGGGTTTTGTGAGTAATGAAGAGCCATTCGCAGTGGCTGCATCCTGCGAAATTCAATCAAGGAAATCCCACAAGGGCCCAGACTGGTTTTGATGGAGTGGCTCCTTGTTCAGTCCTTAGTTCCAGCTGTCTTGCACAACGGGTCAGCCCGCAGCCTTGAGAAGACGCTGCTGCTGGAGCCTTCCTTCTTCCTCCCCTTTCTCCCCTCAGGATTTTCCCTTTTATTCTGTTACAATGTGTGGTTTCTAGTAAAATTCCCCAAACCTTGTCCTCAAAGTTGGTCCGTTCAAAACTCTGTGGCATTTCTTGAAGAAAGGCATAGGCCAGTCTTGATGATTGGCTTCTCGGAGCACTCACAGAGGCAGGTTTGCAGAGAGAGGGCAGCCAGGGTTTCTGCTGGGCTAGTCATTGAGACTATTGATAATCAGCATATCAGCTGTGTAACCATTAGCTGGAAGAGTAGGAAACCTCTTAATGTAGAAGCAAATATGACACCGAGCCCTGGAGGGGTGAAAGAGTCATGATATCTGTAGTCCCTGCCCTGTTTTTGGTTTATTCATGCTGACCTGCCTATAGAATGAAAAAGGACTATTGGGTGTGCGAGGCAGATAGTATTCAACACACAGACTTCCAGTTAAATAGGTTACTTATTTCTGATTTATTTCTCTGCTTTATTTCTCTACGACTATTCTTTGGCTTGGATTTTTAAATGTTATAAGTTGCACAGTTTTTGACAGAATAAGATTTCCTTAGTGAGTATATTTGCTTTGCTATGGCTGCCTCTGCTCTGGACAGTTCAACAGATATAGCTCCTTAGTCTCCTAAAATAAATGTACCATTGCCTGCTCAAGTCTGTTGCATTAATGCAACATCCATGGGGAAAAAAGGTAAAGAATGAGCAAGGGAACCGTTTTTGGAGGGCAGCTGTACAAACTTGCCTAGTCTAATATGTGGGACTGGGAAATGGTCTGTGCCTACAAGTCTCAAGTGAAGTATGAGGTAACTTGCCCACGGTCACTCGGGGAGCGTGTGGCAGAAGCAGGAATCGGGCTCCGTTTCCTTGCCTCCCAGCTGAAGGTGCATTTTAACCGCAGGTGCATATTTTCTTTTTGATACGTGAGCATTTTCTTCATTAAAGGCACCACTGGCCTTGTTTTCAGGGCTGTGTCAGCCCTTCGGACTCACACTGGGGGAGCTGGAGACCAGTCATCATCCACGTCTGTGTGTTGGACGTGGTGCAAGAGGCCGGCTGGGGAGCGTGTTGACTGCTTGCCCAAAAGTATAACTGTGTGGAGCAGAAGAACCAAACGCTTCATCTCCTTCATTCCTTACGGCCATCCCAAGTCGTACCCTTCTTGTTAAGCAGGCCCCAGGCCGTGTTCCTCAGATCCTTGTGGAAAAGTAGGTCACGAGCTGGTCCTGTCAGCCCTGGAGTGTGCAGGACCCTTACGAGAGTGTGTTGCACGGCTCCCTTTGCCCCTTATGGACTGCTGCTCCGGCCTTTTCCAGGTCTGGCAAGCAGCCCCGGCTGAGCAGGTTGAACTTCGGTCTCGTTTTGGTCTCTGATCTTCCTCCTTTTTTCCTTTAGGAGGGACCCTGTGTCCTGCACTGTGGCAGTTTTCACCCCAATCCTCCAGGAACTCTGTAAAGAGAGAGAGAATGGACTGAATTTATCAAATGGAAAATATCAGTGCTCCACAGACGTGGAGCCTCATTGTCTCTGTCGCGANCAATCCTCCGGGAACTCTGTAAAGAGAAAGCGAATGGATTTCTAACTGAATTTATCAAATGGAAAATATCAGTGCTCCACAGACGTGGAGCCTCATTGTCTCTGTCGCGAACACTCCTCACCCCTCAGATGGGCTTCTCATGTGATCTTGAGGAGACCTCCAGCCAAATTCTTCTCAAGCAGAGCGCATAAAACCTTATTGCCTCTGTCAACAAACCGGATTGAAATTCTACCCCGCCGTCTCGGGTGCTGTCTCCTGCCAAGGCCTGGGAGAGTTGTGGCCTCTCCTACTAGTCTGGTTGGCCCACGACCTCCGCTTGTGGGGCCTGCCCCCAAGCTTGCGAAGGTGCTTCGCAGCGCGGTGGTTGGCGCACGTTTTCCCGCTTGGAATTGGAACTGCTCCTCCGTGGGGAGGAATTTCTTCTCAGGGGTTTTGGTGGTGTGGTGCGTGCGATTGAAATGTGAATCGTACATACTTGGTGGTCATCGGCTGCTTTAAGAAGGAGAAAATGTGCAAAATGAAAGGGGGATTGTGCGGTAGTAGAACAGGGTAATAAAATCACTGCTTTTGGAGTCATCATTGGTTTGGAAGTGAAGAATTTTGAGTGTTTCAGGTGTTCTGACATACAAAGTTCAAGACTGAGTGGCTTGAGTGAAGCGAGGGCAGCCGTCTCTGGCAGCTCTTGTCTCAAGGGTCCAGAAAAGAGGCTGAACGTTCCTCTGGCTTTGGAGGGACTTCAAGCTTAGTAATATGAGGTGAAATCTCAGGTTTTCTGTGTTGAAGCTTGCCTAAAATTGTTAAAGATCAGAAACGAGCATCAGCTGGCTCAAGAATATGTTGGACAGACAGGAATTCGCTCCTACGCTTCATCTAGAAGATGAAGATATGCAGATATTCCATCATAAAAAGGGAAATATGAGAACTAGAAATGAGGGCTTTCTTAGGGGAAAGTATTCATAACTAAATTGTATTTAGTACAAGCAAACATAATCCAGTTTGAGACACTAAAATACATGAATGTTTTTGTGTGGGGTGTGTGTGTGTATTTCTCTATGTATTTTGATATATATATTTATGCATATTTTATACTTAAAAAGTCTTGTTCAACAGGCCAAAGGCAATTCTGAGTTAAATCGTTCATGGCAAAGAATTTAGAAAATGTCACAAATGACTGGCTGTTTTAAAGAATATTTTAGTAAGTGCTGGAGTTTCAGGTACTTCTGCATTGCAAGAGAGCTGGTAATTTAGTTATTTCAGAACATGTTTATGAAAATGTCTCATTCCCCTGAAAAGCCAGAAGAATGCTGAAGAGCAACCTAGATCCCTTTTTTACAATTAGCATAGCTCTAAAGGAACTGTCTGTCCAAAAGAGCTGTTCTCTAATGTTGTTTGATAATAACTTTAGAAAAGAGGTCGGAGGAGAGCAAGGACATAACTGGGGCATGCATGGGTTAGTCACCTCCCTATGAACCTTGAATAAAACACTTGAAAGCTTTACGCAAAACTTGATTAGGAAATCATAATATTAGCAATGCCAAGTCACACATAGCTGTGGATCCTGTCAAACTAACTGGATGGGTTTTTTTCTACAGGACTTTGGATGTTTTTAATGGAAGATAATTGGTGGATATAATACTTTATAAGACATTTGACTTAGTACTTCATGATATTTTGGCCTTGTTAAGGAAACTAAAATGATACTTCATCAATACCATGCTTAAAAGGGCAGCAGAGATTCCTGGAGAGGACACACCAAGTGCTGTGACTAGTTTGACACTACAAATGTGCTGGTCAGACACAGGTTGAGTAGAATAGGTAACTGTGAGGCCAGTTCTTGTCATTGGCAGTGCCAGTTTGGGTCTCCTTCGCTTCTTGATTACTGGTTCTCACAAAACGTACAGGAGGAACTTGATCACATTTGGTATCTCTGGGTCTACGTCTGTACAAGAGAGTCAAAACTTATGACTGGAAGATGAAGCTGAACAACTGGCACTGGAAATAGTGCAAAAGGTTTTAGATGAGAGGACTTGCCCAAGGTTATGATGTGGTTATTTGCCATTATTGGCTGAGAAGCACTGCTGCACTTGGAGAAAGGCTGAATTCAGGAAACTTTAAAGTCCATTTGAGAAGCTCTTAGTGTTTCTGTTCTGAACACAGACTGACAGAGTTTGCTGAGAATTGCCCCAATAGTTCCTAGTCCGTGCTAAATCCAGTGAAATGGGAGAGCTGGTCTCCTGCCATGTACTACTTTGGCTGCTAATTGCAAGATTGGCTTATGTTTAAGCAATGAAGACTTTTCTCTTAGGGTCACTCCTAAGAGTCCAGCTCTGGATGGACCCTTGATGTGACACTGTCCCCACCGTGCATGATGATCTCCACTGGCGCCGTCAGGCCACTGAACAGGGGCCGTTGCAAGAAATGGCCAACAGATCTAACAGCTTTCTTAGCAAGCCAAGCGGCAAGGCTGAGGTTTGAGCATGAAGACTGCTGTGTTTTCAACTCAAAGCGACGAACCATTTCTTTTCCTGGGGTAGGATGTTCCATGGGGGAGCAGTTGTTATCTTGGCACCTGTCCACCGTGCAAACTCAACCTTAAAGCATTGCTAGTGTGTGAAATGTTTTTTTGCCAGTTCAGCGTGGATATCTTTTTATTTATATTTTAGAAATCGGGAGTGTCTAAGATAAGACTTGGGTTTTCCCAGAATTAAGTAATATTTGAAGGGTGATGTCTTCCTTTTTATTTTCTTTTTTCATTTTCGTTCCAGCCTAGGAGAGTCTAAGCACCTTTGAACATCCAACCATGAGGCTGTACTTAAAACTCTTTGTAATGTGAATCAACTAAGAGGGTGAAAAACTCAAAGCACTTTTCACCGGCATTGCTGTTATTCGGGCAGAAATACTAGACTTAATTTTATTGGCAAAAGCATCCTTTTTCTGTGGATAGCCTTTTCCATTAAGAGGTCTTATTAGACCCTTTTGTCATGGGAGCTGTGTCTCATAGGAATTGCTGTACTAAGGGCAAGCAAGTCTTCATTCGTGGTGCGCTTCCCTCTTCCAGACCAGCTTGCCCCCTAAGAATAAACCCTCAGGTGAAGCCTTGCTGGGCTCTGCTGTGTCCTGTGTGCTCTGAGCAGAACTGCAAAGTGTGCTGCTTGGGCTTAATTATTTAAAGCTAAAACTCAATTAGATTAATGGCTTCCCTGCCCACGTGGGTGCTGCGCCGTACGGAGAGAGCGGCCTCAGCGGAGCATTAGGAGCGCGCGTTATGTGATAACTCGGGTGAGATGTGGTTTATGTTAATCCATGAGGACGTTTAACAGCATCTCCCTGCCCTCCCCGAGCACGTTTATCCCCAACGCATCCCCCGTGTTGCTGTGCAGACCCCGCTCGGGCTGCCCAGCTCGGACGCTCGCTGCTTCCGCGCGGGACCGTGACCCATTTGCCTGTCTCAAGGCTGCACTTAAGGCTCGCGAGGAGGAAGGCGGTGGGGAGTGTCGTGCCCACCAGTGCCCAGGCTGGCACGATGCAGCCTCTACTCCAGGTTAGCTGGAGTGATACATACAGTGTTGCTTAGAGAAATAAATACAGCGGATAAGAAGCAATAAGATAAGAAACTGCTTATAAACACAGATTAGCCCTGGTAGCCTCTGGATCTCTAAGAAGTGCAGCCCGCCCAATTTTTTTTAATTGAATTTTTATGTTTGTAAGCAGCCAGTGATCATTTTCCTATGCTAAATGGGATCGTTTTGTTTGTTTTGTCAGATTTCTGTTCATTCTACTGGGACCTAAAGGCAAAGCCAAGTCCTATCATGAGATCGGCCGAGCTATCGCCACTCTGATGTCCGATGAGGTAGGTGTCTTTGCCTCTCCTGTGTGAAATGGGTTATTTTCTCTTGCCCAGCTCATAGTGATCCCCGTTGCTCCAGCGCGGTTCGGTGGCACGCACGTGAAGCTGCAGCATCTAAATGCCATCTCCTAATTCCGTCTCTTTGCATAATTATTTCATCTGTCTTCACGCACACTGTAAAAGCACGAGCCCAGGGAGGTTTTATCCATCAGGCCTGCTCCCCAGCGAGCAGTCACCCTTTCAAAGACACTTTGCCTTCGTGTGGGGGCCCCTGGTCTGCGGCGCGTGCCCGGAGTCGCATTCCCGGAGCACGGTGACCTGCTGCTCCGCCGCGCAGGTAATTACTGCAGAAATGCCTGCACCCGCCTCTACCGCTTTGTGTGGCCCCGGATCCCAGAGCTCTTCCTCTTTCACACAGTGGTTATATATTATCCATGAGCATCCGGCAATTACTTGCTAATCAGGCACCTCAATAAGAGCACTGCACTTTCCATACTCATTTGCGGCTTCTTTCTCGCGGTGTCTCTTGGGCCCCGTGCGTCTCTGCTGATTTACTTGATGCTCTTTTTCTCGCTGTCTCCTTCTGCTCTTTTGTTCCTCAGCAGTTCCCTTAGTTACCACTCACCCGGTCCCAGCTTCTGTTTTCTGTCATTCTCCACACTGTGCTTGGAGCAGGGGGTTCGTTTCCATAGCCCCAAAGTCCTCTCTTCCCCTGCCACCAAATAATTTTTTTTTTTTATTTAATCCTGTGCTATGTGTTGATTTGCCTTGTCTACGAGTAGTCCAAAAGATTTGGGTAAAATTGAGCTAGTGTTCTTTTTTTCTCTCTTCTCTTATTCTCTTTTCATCACTAACACTCGTCCTTTCATTTCTCTTTCTGCTCATCGGCTATGCTCATCAGTAAAACCAATTTTTATTTCTTGTTATTATTTTGGAGGAAATGCTGTCATTGTTTCTATTTCACGGGGTTCAAAACGAACAGTTTTTTTGATAGACTGGATTAGGCAGGAAGAAGAGGGCTCACACGTCTTTGTCCTTTTCTTTTTTAGTGTCCTCACAGAGTGCAATTGAAACTCCTCATTTACTGAAAACTGCTTTTGCTGGAGAAAAGAGTGATAATTACACTGGTAGCGTTTTGGATAAAGGTTAAAAACGCACCTTTTCAAAAAAGAAAAGTTTGCAAGAAAAGCATCTTTTTCATTAACCAAACAACCAGAAATTCTGACCATCTCTTACTGAGGTTAACCCACCACCGTGCCGAGTATCCTGCCACATTTTGGGGCAAATTTTTGGGACCGATGCTGTTGTTTTTGTGGAGTGCAGCTCAGGAGCTGCCCCTGGAGCCTGGGCTGCAGGAAAGGCAGCGCTTTGCTCCACGGGGGCTCTCTCTCGTGCAGGTCTTCCACGACATTGCCTACAAAGCCAAAGACCGGCAGGACCTGATTGCGGGGATCGACGAGTTTCTGGACGAAGTCATTGTGCTCCCTCCCGGGGAATGGGATNAAACAACCAAAAATTCTGACCGTCTCTTACTGAGGTTAACCCACCACATTTTGGGGCAAATTTTTGTGACTGATGCTGTTGTTTTTGTGGAGTGCAGCTCAGGAGCTGCCCCTGGAGCCTGGGCTGCAGGAAAGGCAGCGCTTTGCTCCACGGGGGCTCTCTCTCGTGCAGGTCTTCCACGACATTGCCTACAAAGCCAAAGACCGGCAGGACCTGATTGCGGGGATCGACGAGTTTCTGGACGAAGTCATTGTGCTCCCTCCCGGGGAATGGGATCCAGCCATTCGGATAGAGCCACCCAAGTCCCTGCCGTCTTCCGATAAAAGGTAAGGACACGGACAGAGTCATCCCTGCGGTGGCAGCAGGACAGCGTGCGCCGATTCTGAGAGCTGCTTGATTCTGAGAGCGGGGAGCGAGGCTCACAGCGAGGCTGCGTGAGGCTGCTTTGGAGGAGCTCAGTGCAGATTTGGTCAGGTGTGACCCCAGTTCTCAGCTTGGCATGTCCTCTCGCCTAGGAAAAACATGTATTCCGGGGGAGAAAACGTCCAGATGAACGGGGACACCCCTCATGACGGAGGACACGGAGGAGGGGGCCACGGCGACTGCGAAGAACTGCAGCGAACGGGCAGGTTGGTATAAACTGCTCCGCGCGGCCGGGGTGACCAGGCCTCCCTCCTAGAGCCATTTAAGCCCCCTCAGTGCCCTACAGCCTGTGTTATTACTCGGGCTATACACTGCCTAAAAGCTCAGCACAGCGAGGCTGCAGGTTGGGTGGCGATCCCTAGAACAGCGTGCTTGGCAGTCCAGGGGCAGCCCACAGGGTTTGTGAGCGTTTCGTGAGATTTTAGCGGAGTGAGGAGAAAAATCCTCTAAATTGGAGGAGAAAAAAATCCGTGAGCCTGAACTTGCACTTGGGAGTGAATAGGGCAGCTGATGGTTCCTGGTGATGGGTTAGGACGTGCTGGGTGCCCTCCGAGCACCCAGTCACTGCACGGCCTCAGAAGCAGCTGAATCGCAGGGATTCCTCCTCAAATACCCTGAGCTGGTGCTGCTGAACACCATATTTGAGCATCGTGTTTCATATGAGACAGATACTGTCTTGTCTGTGCTTGCTCAAAAAGAATCTTCAAGTGGAGCTCTTTTGCTCCTCGAGATGATCTCACTGACTTATATTTTAAGTCCCAGTTCTTTTTCTGGTTAGCAGTTTGAAGTATTTTTCCATTTAGAAAATTGTTTGGCTCTCTCCACCACTGTGTCTGCCATATAGAGAAATTTAGGCGAGGGTTTAGAGGAGAGTTAATGTATTTTGTTACATCAACAAATGTAGTTGGAAAGAAAAAAAGAAAAAAAGACCAACCTGCAAACTTTTGTGGTCTGTTTGAGCAGAAGGAGGGCTGATTTTCGCAAAACTAGTACATTTTCCAGCTGCATCCCATGTTCAGTATATTATCTTTCTTTACAATAATATCTCAGTGATATCCCTGGATCATCACAGCTGTGGTGGAACTATCATGGAATGTGATGTGATGTGATGATGAATGTGTTGCTTTCAGATCATCCTTCATTTCTGGCCGTGCTTTTGATTACTTACCTCAGTGACTTTCGCTATAAAACCTGTAGTACAAGTCTTCTCTCGCTTGCCTTTGCAGATTCTGTGGAGGCTTAATCAAAGACATAAAGAGGAAAGCACCGTTCTTCGCCAGTGACTTCTACGATGCTTTAAACATTCAAGCCCTTTCAGCCATTCTTTTCATCTACCTGGCCACAGTGACCAATGCTATCACCTTTGGAGGACTGCTTGGGGATGCTACAGAGAACATGCAGGTAAGCAGTAGTTTTTGCAAGACGGACCTGCATTGCCTCCCACTGTCCACAAAACCAGCCTTCAGGCAGAAGGGTGTTTGGCCTCTTCCAGAACTTGAATTCTGGGTTCAGTTAATGCAGATCTGCAGTATTTCCCCTGAAAACTGGCTCTATTTCAATACTGTCTGGAGTGCTGTCCTTGGAGAAGTTGTACATGCAGTTACCTTAAATGGTGTTTGAAAGATGGCCAGGCAACAGAGACGAGTTTAGTGAGGATCCTTGCTCCTCCTATGAAGAGAAATCCCTCAGATCTGCATTCTGTGTTTGTGTCCTGCTTGTACTGTTTCTGTCAAATGAGGTCTACTAAGTCTGATTCAGACTTTCCATCTCATCAGAGCACAGCAGTGTATCTGCTGCCTGACTCTTGCAGTGCCTGGACTTTTGCCTCGCTATAAAAAATACTGCATAAGAAAGCAAGGCAATTCGGAGGTGTAATACAGGAAAAAAAAAAAAAAAGGCAAGTTTTTTCAAGTGATGAATTTAGTAATCATGCAAGGTCAAATCCTGGCAAGCAGATTGCATATGCAGAGACAGACTTCCCCGTGTCAGGGGTAAAGGCAGGAGTAGGAGCTTGAAGGCCTGGCTCCGTTTTCTCTGGAGCAAAGGGTTTCTGTTTGAGCACTGCTCAGGCTTGTGTTGGTTGGAGCAAAATGAGGCTCTAGCTGGGTGCTTTAGCATGCCTCCAGCTTTCCTTTTGTTTGAGAGAAAGAAAACATAGAAGCTCATAGTTACATGGAGTCATTGCAGCCATTCTGAGTATCCTCACATTAGTTAAGCTGGTCGTGACACGGACTAAATTACCTATTTAGACTTAATGTAGACTTATGCAGACTTAATGTAAAACACACATAGAAAAAGGGAGCACCTGTCCAGGGAGGAGCTTCCCTGCCCTGGTACTAGTATATTTTTCTTTTTCCAAATCTCACCTCTGGGGCAGTCATGCTAGCAGATATGTGACCTTCAAAAGAAACGACACCGAATGGAAAGGAAGTGCTGCCAAAGCCAGGCAGGCCCCGGGAGAAGAGCTGCTATCCTGTTATCTTGGCTCCTGAAGGGCCCCTTGGAGATGTGCTAGCCCAGGTCCTGAGCTCGCTGCAGTCCTTCCAACATTTGCCTTGAATTCCCAAATGGGGCCCAAAGGAAACTGCCGCCGAGGGGGACGCTGCGGTGTCCCACAGAGCGAAAGGGAGGGCGCAGGCACATGGTTGGTGACATGTTTGTGCCCTGCACTTGGCAGAGCCTCCGTAGCGCAGTGTTTGTTTGCAGCTGAGGAGCAACCCCGTGACGTTTTCCTCCCAAGCATCCTGTCCGTTCCATAGGGAATGGTGCTTTGGGCACTGCTGCGTTGCACTTTGTGCTTCTTGTGTCCTGGGAAAGGGAGCATCTGAGGGCTCCACCAAGTGCTTGTAGACCCTGTGTCTGGAACTGCTGTTCTGAAGTTACATTTGTGGCAGAAAGGCAGGCGATGATGGTGGTGGAGGAAATCCTGCCTGTGATGTAGCAAAGCCAAAGCTTCCCGCTTTACACACTCACATAGACTGTTTGGCATGGCAATAACGGTACCAAAAGACATTTCACTTCAAAGGTGGCTTTTTTTCCTCCCTCTTGTTGTTCCTTTCAAACGCAGTGAAGTATAAACATAGCTTAGTCTGCACAAGAGCAAACGAGGTAAGGTCCACCTAATTCTGCCACTTTTGCAGGACAGTGCGTGCTCTGTCAATAATTACATTTTATTGGCAAGAAAACGCGCCGCTTACATTGCATCCACATTTTGCGTCTTAAAAATAGCTGTTGTCCAGCTATAACTTGCCTGAAAATCCAAGAACACACCCTCATTTATCACTCCCCAGTGAGGCCGTTTTGCCACGGATGCCAAAGGCAATTGCAGAGTCAATTAAATACAGGATTTATTGCTCGCTGGTGACATCTTATGAAGCTTGGTCTCCACACGGGGCTGTTGGATGGAGGAGCCTCGTTTGGTTTGTATCTCTCCGCCGAAGCAGTTACGTCCAAGAGAGGCATCTTGCTTATCCGGAGGGAGTATCTGCTCCAGCAGAGAGAGGAAAAGCCCCGCGTTGGGGAACCCCGAGGTGTGGGAGCCTCCAGTACGGGCCTGCAGCACTAACCTCTGCGCTGTGTCCACTGCAGGGTGTCTTGGAGAGCTTCCTGGGCACAGCGGTGACCGGAGCGATCTTTTGCCTTTTTGCTGGCCAGCCACTCACCATTTTGAGCAGCACAGGACCCGTCCTTGTCTTTGAGAGGCTTCTCTTTAGTTTTAGCAAGTAAGTACAGGGGTGGAGGTGGCTGGAGGGGAGGGATGGCCCACACGACTGAAACACCAGCTAGGGAAGGAGCGAGTTGGCGGCGGAGAGGCCAGGGGATGTAGCTCGTGAAATGAAACCCCCGTTTGGTCCTCACTGAGGTGACTGTGAAGCCACACGTGGGATTTCCATAGACCACAGCACTGCCCGGCGCGTTGGGTGGGGATCTTCTTGGGAAGCGTTTGCCAACTTTGCCAAGTTGGCAGGGAAATTTCACTGCTGTTGGTCAGGGCTCTCTTCCTCCCTGGGCGCTCTGCATTTCCCATGGCATCGAGGACAGGCCTCCAGCAGGGGCTTTACTAACAAAATCCAGCAGCTGCCCAGGGTGCCAACATTTGTCCTTTTGGGATAAGAGCTGTTATTCATAAAAGCAGAGCATAGACGGCATAAGCACATAGAGATAATTCCCCAGAACTCCTGGATGGGTATTTGCCATATTAAATGATTTTGTGTAAGGAGATTCTGCTTTTACCCACTGCTTTAACGTTCCTGCTGTGATAATGTGTAAAACCCAGAGCTAAAGGGGGCCTGCTTTGGTGCAAGTTCACTTTAATGCTAGCAAAATGGAGTCCCTAAATGAATTGGTATTTTCTCTGGTAATTTCACATCAAGCACTACTGTTATTTTTGGATGTTTAAAAGGATGATTTTATGTTATACAGAAAATACCCCTCCCATCCGAGAGACCTCACAGCACTGTCAGTTGTGGAGGACTCACGTTTTGCAACATGGCATGAAAAATATTGGGGTTTAAAACAAACTGGGCTTTCTCTCAGAAGCAGCTGCCCGTAATGCAGAGCAGTTCCTTTGCCGTTAGTAGCTATTTTTAGAAAAGGCCTATTGAATTATTAAGCTTGAACGTGGCTGCAGGTTGCTACAAGGCAGGAGGCATGTGCTGTGTTTGGTCATTTAATTGCATTTCCTTTGTTATGTTGCATCTGTTTGGGTAGTTGCTCGTCTGAGTTGGTAATGGAAGAAAGAACTGAGAGGCTAGAATGTGACCAGGTCTTTCCTGTGAGTACCCTGCACTTTGGGGAAGTCTTCTGAGGAGCAGACAGACCTGCAAGTGGTATATTTATTTTAAGATCTGCTTTTGCAGTGCTTTTAGGGTGAGATGGTTTTATCTGGCACCTTCCTAAAGCGCAGGATGAAGCGGGCACAGTCTGGGCCCGGTGGCACCTTATCAAGGTCGGTACGAGTTGATCCCCAGCGCTGAAGGCTCTGTGGGTCCCCCTCCGCTCTCTGGGTCCTCTGAGACAGAGCCACACTCGTGCCTGCACAGACAGAGGTTTTTCTTGCACGAGAGGATGCCACAGAGGGGCTTCCTACCCCTTTTTCCTTCTCCTTGCAGCCGGGACGAGGCTTTCTGTGGCTTTTGGAGGGAGACAGTGGTTATTTTCCTCCTGAAAAGGAGGTAGGGGTTATAAAAGCTGTTGTTCCAACGCCTGCCGGAGCAAAGCGGCAGGTTCCGTGGAGAGTTTCTCTTGCAAGAAGACTGCCGTCGAGTGCTGTGTTTTTCAATAATGCATTTGCGGTCGTTCTTATTCACAACAGCCTGTTCCACGCTGGGAGCGAAATTAGAAATGCTTCCCATCTACTGATTCATCGACAGTTTGGCTCTGGGCATGAGCTGGTATCTGAGAGAGCTTCTGTTAAATGACAGCCAGGCTTCCCAGCAGAAAGTCAGACCTCAGCGTGATCGTGGCCTTAGCTAATGGCTCAGTGCAGGTGGGGGCAGCAAGTCCATAGAACCTCAAAAAACACAGGTCCCAGAGGCTGCGCATTTGCCATTTCTCCCTGCAAAGAGCTAACTCTGCACGGAGTTGTCTGACCCCTTGTATTTCCCTCCCTGTTCCCTCTCCCCTGCTGCAGAGACAACGACTTTGACTACCTGGAGTTTCGCCTCTGGATCGGTCTCTGGTCAGCCTTCCAGTGTCTCGTTCTGGTCGCTACCGATGCCAGCTTTCTGGTGAAATACTTCACCCGCTTCACCGAGGAAGGCTTCTCCTCCCTCATCAGCTTCATCTTCATTTACGACGCTTTCAAGAAGATGATCAAGCTGGCAGATTATTACCCAATCAACTCCCACTTCAAAGTGGACTATATCACACATTACTCTTGTGCCTGCCAACCTTTAGATTCAGGTAAGCGAGAGTTTTATTAGCTCTCCACGTTGCAGGAAAGAGGTTTCCCTTACTTTCTCGTGGTGCTGTACTGCTGCCGAGATAGTAAAGGGATGGCTCAATCCTCCTTTATCAGTTGTCTTCAGATAACTTACGCCAGCCTTGTTTTTGAAGGCAGCACGGCCTGCTTACAGAATCACCCAGAATGGTTGAGGTTGGAAGGGATCTCTGAGATCATCTGGTGCAATCCGCCTGCTCAGGCAGGGACGCCTTTGCACGAGTCCATGCTCAAATGGCAGATTGGGAAGCGTTTGGAAACTGCGATTCCTTGGATTTAGGAGGCCAGCCTGCTCTGTAGCTGTATGCATGGTGTTGCCTATAACAGCTACATCCCTCCAGCTTCACCCTCAGTGGTGACTGCGATTTCTTGTTCCCAGAACACACACGTGGGTCAGTGGAGAATCCAGCTCTATCCTTGTCTCCTTCCATCCCTGCTGTCACTAATTTTGCCTGGCAGTTTCTGGGAAGGCAGCGAGGGGACCGAAGCAGTGGCTGGGGCACTGCATGGTGACTGGGTCAGTCCCAGGATTAGTGTCCTGCTAAAGCAAAGGGAGAATTTTGTGTCCTTGCTCGCAGGCACGAGCCTCTTCCATGCCAGTGGCCCTCGTCCTCATCTATCACACCAGCAAAGAGGCACCTGGCATGGTCAGAGGTGCTGGGAATGGAGCGTGCACCTTAGCAGGAAGCAAACGGGCCCTATAGGGTATGGGATAAAAGTTAAATATCCTCACCGGACATGCAAGTACTTGCAAAATGTTCATGAAACATGAGAATGCGCTGCTTGAATAGAATTTTAAAATGTGGATGATGCTTTTTTTCAATGCCTTTTGGGGGGAGTAGATCCTTTGGTGTTTGTTTTAATCCAGAAATTCTTAGGAAAATACTGCGAAGTCAAAAAAAAATGATGTATTGTCTGTCTATATGTTCTTTATCTTCTTTTTTTTTTTT
>VWPW01020011.1:0-28911 GCA_013389825.1 Crypturellus undulatus
CCTTTTTCACACACCTATGGCTCAGAAGGGGTCAGTAAAAAAGGACTTTTTTCCTCCTTCATCCCCTTCTCTGGGCTTCCCTCATCCAACCAGCCCCACTTTCCTTCTATTCCCAGGGATGCTGAAGTACACAGCACCAGTTTTGCCATATGGGACCCTCTCTCCAGAAATTCTCTGAAAATAATAGAGTTTAGGAGGTGGGTCTGGCAATGTTGACTTTAGGTTACCTGTGGTTGGCACTCTGCTCCCTTACCTGCATGCCCAGGCAGATGGTGTTCAGCAGGATCAGGAAGAACATGAGGTACTCAAAATAGGAGGAGGTGACCACATACCAAATCTGATACTGGTAGGGGTTCTTGGGGATGTAGCGCCTCAGCGGACGAGCTTTCAGGGCGTACTGCACACACTGGCGCTGGGAAAGAGGGGGAGATTTGATGCACACAGAAGGACATGGGCCAACGCTGTTGACACTAGTATATAGCCAGCACCCGTGGTCATGCTGAAGCTCCCCAAAGGCACAAGCCGGTTCTCCCATTCTTTCTTAGCCCAGCAACATAGACCAGGGATATTGATATTTCAAGTATCTGCTGTGCTTTCCGCAGAGATCCCTAACAAGCGCCCACATGAAACTAATGCAGTTCTCATGGAACAAACATTTTTTTATTCCCTACTTCAGAGTTTCTCAGCAGGCACTTCCCTCCCTGGCTGGCAAAGGCCATCTGTGCAGGGTTCACGTGCACACCAGCCCTGGCACTGTCAGCTCAAGGTGCCCGTGCTTCACCTGTGGGCTTGATCAGCACCTGGGAATCACAGAGCCTCCCTTCAGCCTGCAGGTATTCACATCTAGTTCTCCCCACCAGCATGTGATGGGTCTCCTGCTGATGCTAAGGATGCTACTGATCCTAAGGATGATCAGGGGCTGGAACATCTGCCCTATGAGGAGAGGCTGAGGGAGCTGGGCCTGTTCAGCCTGGAGAAGAGGAGGCCGAGAGGGGACCTGGTCAGTGTCTATAAGTGCCTCAAGGGAGGCAGTGAGGAGGATGGGGCGGCCTCTTTTCACTGGTGGCCACCAACAGAACTAGAGGAAATGGCCACAAACTGAAGCACCAAAAGTTCCACAGGAACTTAAGGAAAAATTTCCTGACGGTGAGGGAGCCAGAGCACTGGAACAAGCTACCTAGAGAGGCTGTGGAGTCTCCTTCTCTGGAGATCTTCAAGACCCGCTTGTATGCAGCCCTGTGCCACGTGCTCTGGGTGACCCTGCGTGTGCAGAGGGTTGGACTAGGCGATTCCTAGAGGTCCCTTCCAACCTGAGGCATTCTGTGATTCTATGATTCCATGCTGGTCTCACTGTTGCTTGTATCTCCTCTGATGTCTCCAGCTCTTTGCTTCAGGACAGTCTGGGCACGTCATCTGAACCAAGAATTCCAGTCCCTCATTCTGTTCCTCTCTGCCCTCCCCTTGAAAAGCTGCTATATGGCTCTTGTTGGGCTTGTCTTGTGCCAGGAGTCAGCCTGGGTGCTGGGATTCAGTGCAGCTTCAATTAACCCTGCTCCAGCGGTGCCAGCAATAAGGGCTGACCAAATTCAGGCTGCCCCAGAAATGCCAGAACCAGAACAGCTCCAGTTCATCACCCAAAAGCAGGAGCACCCAGGGTTTATTCACCTCCCCCTGCCCCAGCAGTCCCAGTACCTGGTTCTTGTCCAGCTCACAGTTCTTGTACTCGCTCTCCCCCTGCTCCTGGAAGGTGACGATGACAAAGCCCACGAAGATGTTCATCATGAAGAAGGCAATGAGGATAATGTAGATGATGAAGAACATTGCAATCTCCACACGGTAGTTATAGATAGGGCCCGTGTCCTCAGCGTTAGTGTCAATGGCCTTGTACAGAAGCCTACAGGAGGGACAGGGAAGAAACAGAGACTCTGACTGAGACAAAAAAAAAAGTATTTTCTTGAAAGACACTGAGAGCTCTGGGGACATCCCAAATCCAAAATGGGTGAAATGGTGCATTTGGGGACATTCTGTCTGCCCCACAGACCCCACCAGGATGGTTAGTCTGGCTCCTTGGCCTGGGCAACTTTTATTTCCTTGGAAAAGCCCTCTCAGCTCAGAGCTGTTAATCTGAACCGGGTGGCAATGAGCTACTTCAGCACAGGTTTGTTATCTTGGCTAGGCCTTTACCCCTGCATGCAGACTCACTGTGGCCAGCCCTCGAAGGTGGAGACAGTGAAAAGTGACATCATGGCCGAGAAGACGTTGTTGAAGTGGAAGTCATTGTGCAACCAGACGCGGTTAAGCTCCACAATCTGCGTTGGGTCCCCATCCACGTAGGTGATGAATTTGCCCCTGCAATGGGAGGGATGCAGTGCTTACAGGGCTATGTCTCCTCCTGCCTGCCTGGTGCAGCACAGACCAAGGGGGACCCGGAGCTTGACAAGGGAGGATGGTCCTGTGCTTATTCCCAAAGTACAACAGAAAGGAGGGAAGAGCAATGTACAACAAAGGGGAGCAGTACAAGCCACCAAACCCTGCTTTTAAGTGTAGGACCCCCTTGCAGCAACACAAGTGATCCACTCTCCAGCCCTCACCTTCCAGGCTCTGCCTCACCAGGGTACCCAGCTCTTACCTGCACTCCTTCTCCGTCAGCTTGGATGGATCTGTACAGCTGTAAAACTTGCCCTGCATTGTACAGAGATCAGGAGAGACTATGATTTTGCAGGAACTTTGGAAGCTTCGAGGAAGCTTGACTTTTTCACAGGTTACAGTCAATCCCCACCCTGCATCTGTGCTAGTTCTGACACGTGCCATACAGTGCTGCAGGCTTTTTCTACTCCACTTGTCAATACAACCCAGTCCTGAGCCCAGGGGCCATGGCAGACTCTGTCCTCAATTCTAGGTTGAGACAAAAGGTGCCTAGTGCTGTAAGGAATCAAATTTTCCCGGCCCCCAGATCTGACTCATCCCATCTGGTGTTCAACTATTTGGAAAACAGGGAATTAAGAAACAACTATAGAATAACTATAGAATCTAATGTATGTTGACATTTTTGCTGAGTTTGCAGGGAATCCTGAGAGCTCTCACCCATCAGCTGGGAATTTAGGCCCAATTATTAGAACAAGGCTGAGCTCAGCCAAGGATGGCTCTGCTTTTTCTAAGAATATTCCCAGGGAGCTCCTATAGAAAAGATGCATCNGCAAGGATGGCTCTGCCTTTTCTAAGAATATTCCCAGGGAGCAGAAAAGGGCCAGAGAGACAGGGAGCTCCTATAGAAAAGATGCATCCAGACTGCCAACAGAAGTCATAAGCACTTGACTTCTTGGAAGCATCTTGGAGAGGAGAAAGTGGGGAGAGGGAACGGGTCCCTTTGTGTGTGTTGTCTGGATCCCACAATTTCTTGGGTGGTCCCTGCCATCCCTCCTGTCACCTGGCTCTTCATCCTGAACGTCTGGTGCAGGATCCAGCACCCACTGTCTCCTTTCAGGTATGTCTGCGCTGGGAGACAGCTTTCCTTGAGGGTTATGGCTAAAAGAGTCTGCCCAGAGCACCCTGAGCAGGAGGACGTCTCTTCTGCCTGTGGGTGACATCTCTCACCTTGAAGAGCTGGACCCCAATGCAGGCAAACATGAACTGCAGCAACGTTGTGACGATCACGATGTTGCCGATAGTCTTAATGGNATCCCTCCTATCACCTGGCTCTTCATCCTGAATGTCTGGTGCAGACAGGTCTCCTTTATATATATGATCTGCGCTGGAAGACAGCTTCCCTTGAGGGTTATGGCTAAAAGAGCCTGCCCAGAGCATCCCTGAGCAGGGGGACGTCTCTTCTGCCTGTGGGTGACATCTCTCACCTTGAAGAGCTGGACCCCAATGCAGGCAAACATGAACTGCAGCAACGTTGTGACGATCACGATGTTGCCGATAGTCTTAATGGCCACAAACACACACTGGACCACGTGCTGTAGAAGGGGAGGACAGAGCACACGTGAGCATTTCTGGTGGAGGTTCCCTCAGCCCTCCCTCTCACTCACTGCAAGGACTGGACCAGGAGGAGAGGGCAGGTGAATGCAGGGTCCTACCAAGAACAGCGGGAACAGGGAAACTCTTCACAAACTGCATCTCAAAGGGGGATAGAATTCAATTTCCTCTCCCCAAAGAGTGTGAAGCCTGTCACATATCCTCACACAGGGATTCCCATGGGTTGAGCACAACCTACCCCACCTTTCCTCTTACCTTCAGCCCCTTTGCCCTGTTAATAGCTCTCAGAGGCCTCAATACTCTCAGGACTCGGAGGATCTTCACCACTGAGATGGTGCTGGATCTGGAGGGAAAGGCAGAGCTGAGAAGGGGCAATTCTGCTCAGGACAGCAGGTTATGGACCATCGGGCAGCCAGATAGGCCAGGCTGAGATTATGCATGAGCAATGAGTACCAGATGTCACTAAGCCACCACGCTACACAAGGCCAAAGGACGCTGGTGGCTGGAGAAAGTAATTCCAGAAATTCCAGAAGTTGAATTTCTGTCTACATGTTTGGCATTGACACAGAAAAAGTTTTTTCTTGTTGTCTCCCAGGCATTTACACCCCTTTTTTTCTCAGTATAGTGGCAACAGACACTTTATGGGCACTAATACATGATTAACACCCCAGGGATGACTGTTCCTTCTCTATACGACCTGGGGAACTGCAGGTCTAGAGAGACCAATGCTGACTCCATTNAACCTGGGGAACCGCAGCACCAAACAGGCCTGTGTGTCTAGAGAGACCAATGCTGACTCCATTATGGAGGGAATTATGGAGCGCTTACTCAATCCCCATGGAGATGAGCGAGACAGCAACAACGAGCAGGTCGAGGATGTTGAATGAGTTCCTGCAGAAGGAGCCTTTGTGCAGGAAAGCGCCGTACGCCGTCATCTGGGGAGCAGAGGAAGTTAGTAGAGAGGCCAGGCAAGGCTCACAAACACGGTCACACTTGTGACAGGTGTCACAAGAGGGGCTTCTCATAGACCCTATCCTGCCCAGATCAGGACCATTACTCTAGAGCCAGGCCAAGAGCTGATTTCAGGTGGAAATCCTCCTTGCTCCACTCTCTGGAGACATAACATTTCCTAATCATTCTGCAAATTAAGGGGGGGAAAAGCAAAGAGACTACAGTGGGAGCAGCACTCAATGGCTGTTTGAATTACTGTTTCCCTCCTCAACTTTTCTTGGCTTCCTCTACTTTATTTTTCCCCTCCCAAAAAAAATGACTGCCCATAGCCAAAGCCCAGTATAGGCCCATATTCCAGGTCTTGACATGTCCACTGCTCAAGGTCTGCCTATGTGGACATGTCCTCTCCTACTTCATGGCAGTTGGATGGCTAAGCCCACGGTGACAGAGAGACTCACCTTCAAAACAATTTCTACTGTGAAGACAGAAGTGAAGCCAATGTCAAAATATCCAAGAATCTAGAGACAGAAGTACCAGAAATTGGTGAAATTTTGGTGACATGAGAAACATTCCGGCATGTTCAGCTGTCCTGGTGTAGTAGTTGAGAGAGTCCATCTAGCTAAATAGAGTCTGCAAACCAGATGCTAAAAAGCCTCAAGAACTTCTCCAAGTTTTGCTGATTCCCCCCAGTGCCTGGCCAGACTTGCAACCTAAGACCAAGCTCTTAGTTGCATGTGAACGAGGCTTCATTCCCCAAGCTCTGGATCTCCAAAAGCATTGAGTACCCTGGGAAACTGTCTCCCTGTAAGACCCTACACTCTCTGCCAGACACTGTAACAGAACAAATGCTTCAAAAGGTCAGACTTACAGCTACCTCTGCTCCATGTAGGCAGCATTTCAGGGGGCTGCACACACCAATGGTCCAGTTTGCTGGCTGATAGGATGTTCCTATCCCCAACAGCCACTACAACTTTGAATCAAAATAATCTTAAACTCCTAGCTGGTGGACCTCTTGAGCCAGAAATAAGCCAAGGCATGAAACATTAATATCTTGTTCCTATTATTCACTGAGAGTAGGCCAGTAACTGGCCTCCTCTCCAGAAGATACTGCCCTCCCACAGTCAGGGCTGAATCCAGGAGTTAACCTCTCACACAAATTCCTATTTTTGACATAAAATAAGACTAGGATAATCCGGTATGCTATAGGACTTTCTTCCTGGAGACCAGAAGAGAATCGGGGAGGTCCTAGTGAGACTCCTATACTCTGCATAGAGGTCTCTCACAGGGAGAAGAAAAATCACAGGTACCAAAATCTGCCTGGGTATGATGCTCAACAAGCAGGTCTCTGCTTACTGGGGAAATGAGAGTTTCTCTACAGTCTTCCCACCCATTCCATCCCTCTGGAGCCACATCAGCACCTGGTTGCGGAAGGACTCAGCCCGGATGGGATCCTCGGCCGCCAGTGAGATGCTGCTGAGCAGGATGAAGAGCAGGATAAAGTTGGTGAACCAGGTGGCATTGACAATTCTGTGGCACAGCATTCGAAACCTGCAGAGGACATGGTTGGCATGAAACACTGCCATGGTGCCAGAGGGTTATTAGATGGGGTTGCAGTAGCCTGAAAAAGGTTATGTCTAAACCTTGAGAACAGGAGGGCCCAGGACATGAAGGGATTTTTGTGCTAGCTCTTCCATGGAGAAGACTGCATTGTCCCAGTGAGCCGGCTCCCTCCAGGACTGGCTTTTATGTGCAAGTCCCTGTTGGGAATGGTTGATGCTAGAGGTACCCAAGCCAGTCCTGGTTCCATCATGCCAGGAGTAGGATGGGTGCCTACTTGTTAGTGGGGCTGAAGATGAAGAAGGAGCTGGCTTCAGGCATAGGCACAGCCTTCTCTTTCAGCTGTAGCTCTGCCAGAGGACGTGGCCGAGGGCTCAGAGGGATTTCAGGCTCATCTTCCTCATCATCACCTGCAGGGTAGCCACAGAGAGGGAAAAGGTCATCCAAAGAGGGAGAGAGAATGTGATTCTGTGGTGGATCTTCTGATTCTGATCCATGATTGTGCTCCTGTCCTAGAAAGATCTTACTGCCCTGAGGCTGGTGAAGAGTTACAGCATCCGTCACCCCTCACATAGCCAGGGTGGCTACGTGGTACCATCCCTGCAATGTCTCCTCAGCCTTCCTGCTCTCCTTCCAGGGACAAGACTTACCTGGAAAGTCAGCAGAAGGGTAGGGGTCTTTGATCTCATTCACGTTGGATTCAAATTCGTCCACTTTTAACTAAAACAGGAGAGAGGAAAAGAAGACAGGCAGCTGAGTGTGCCAATATTGCTGTTAACACTCAGTGTTGGCCAGACTATAGTAGCCTGCGACCCGTGTAGTGCAAGCAGCTTATCTGCATGGCACAAAAGGTGCCTGGCCCTTCACTGGGACTTCCCTAAGACCTGGCCCTACCAGCACTGACCTTGGCTGTTGTGGGAATCCCTTCTCCCTTTGCTTTCTGCTCAAGCTTCTTTGCCAACAGCTGCTTCTCATCTTCAGACTTCTCTGGGTATCCTCTGGAGGAAAAGTGAAGAGAGGATAAGGGAAGAGAGGAGACTTAACACTTAACCCAGGACAGAGGCACCACTGATGTCATGTGTCTTTGTGCTCCAAAGCTCCTGGTTTAGGAGCTCCCACTGCCAGGGACTATGTCACTCACCTGGACATCTTCCGCCGCTTGCGCTCCTCTGCTTTGGCCTTCTGGGCTGAGGTCAGACTTTCAGCCTCGGCCAGGTTATCGACTGCAATAGCCAAGAAAACATTGAGGAGGATATCTGGAGGTACAGTGCTAAGGACATGTGGGAGATCGTTCTCCTTTGAAGGATATGGCCAGGCTGCTCATGATTTCCAGATTGCCTTGAAAAACATTCCTGGAGCTGCACCTTTGGTCCCCCTTTTTCACCTTGATCACCCGGATGGTGATCCTTGACTCTGCGCTCTCGCTCTTTCCCATCTGCACTGAGTCCTTGGCTGAGAGACCCTTGGCTCAGTTTATCCGGCTCAATTTTATTTCTGCATTGACTGATGACTGAAGATTTGCCTTTCACTCATTTAAATCTGCCCCTGTGGTATGGTTTCCTCCAACCTCTGGACTCCAAACACCACCAGTGAAACCCTGAAGCCTGTGTTTTGTTCCACTGATGTACAGCACCAAAAGGACTAAAAGGCAGCATCTTTCTAGTGATGTTATGGGTAACTGCATAAAGGTACAGGAAGCCTGGCCCTGACTTCACAGGTGGAGGATACAGTTGCCACAGACGAAAAGAATGATGAAGTAGATGCAGACCAACATGCCAGGGAACGATGGGCCCCCATAGGCCATGATCCCATTATACATGATGGAATTCCAGTCCTCTCCTGTCAGGATCTGGGAGCAGAGCAGGGATAACATGAGATAAGAACGGGAATTACAAAGAATGGGAATTACAAAGCACCTGCACTAGAGTAGGACAGAATCCCATAGCCTTATCCCATCTCCTTCATCCAGCTCTGACCCAGCATTGCTGCCCATGACCCCAGTCTCATCTTGGTGCTCCAACCTCAAAGCCACACCACATCACACCCCTTGGCTCTCACCAGGAGACACACAGACCAGGCAAAAATCTCAGCATCCTGTCCCCTACCCCTATGTCATGTTTGCCACAGTCCATACCTGGAAGACACTGATGAGGGCCTGAGGGAAGTTGTCAAAAGTGCTGCGCAACACCTCCATATTTTCAAAGTCATACTTGCCTCCAAAAAGCTGCATGCCCAGCAAGGCAAAGACAATAATGAAGAGGAAGAGGAGAAGGAGCAAGGAGGCAATAGAGCGGACTGAGTTAAGCAGAGAGGCCACCAGATTGCTGAGAGATGTCCAGTACCTGGGGAGGGAAGAGACAGGAGTGTGTGGAAGGGGAATGACTGCACTGGCTGCAGGCAGGAATATGCTGCCCTGCTCAGAGAGCTGCACCAACAGCCCATCATGAGGGCTCTGGCCCAGTGACACTCACAGGGCTGGAATTTAGGACTTCTTCACCCAAGCTCCCAGAGGTGGAAATAAAACTCTGGTGGAGTGTGCAAAATATCTCACTGCCTACACAGGGCTTCACCAGGTAGGAGCAGCGGATGAACATGTAGTGCCAGAAGGAGAACCCAGGAGACTAGCCCATAGAATCCTTACTTACAACACAGAACCCAGAGCAATATATGAAAGAAACCCTCTAGAAACCCTTCAGAAACCCTCTAGAAACCCTTCAGAAACATCTGCTCTGCCTTCCTCCGCGCTCCTAAATCTACAGGATGGAGAAATACACAGTTTGGCGTTGCCTCTCTCGCAAGAAGCACCTAGATCTTCTCACACTGCAACCCGCTGAAGGGACAAGGCCAGTGAGACCTGAAGACCAGTGAGTCCACATTAATTCGCACCAACCTGGTGATCTTGAAGACACGGAGGAGCCGGATGCAGCGCAGCACGGAGATGCCCAGGGGTGACAGGGTGCTGAGTTCCACCAGGATGGTCTCCAAGATCCCCGCACACACCACAAAGCAGTCGAAGCGGTTGAAAAGGGACATGAAGTACTGGCGCAGGCCCAGCGCGTACATCTTCAGCAGCATTTCAGCCGCAAACAGTGACAGCAGCACGCGGTTGGCATTGTCTAGGATGGGAGACCCAGTCCATCAGAGCATGGACCTCTTCATCTCAGCACAGCACAGCGTGAGGGCACTGCTGCCCATCTCCCTTCTGCTCCCCACTCTGACCCTTGAGTGCCAGCTGTAGCAAATCCTTCTTTTTGGGAGTCCCCAGGAGAGAAGCGCAAGGAAATGCTTGACACATCTACAACTAGGTGCTTACATTTGTGAATATGGTCGTACAACGCGTGTCAGTGCATGCAGTTTGCCCACATACATGTCTCTGCATGCAGAGCTGTGAATTCAAGTGTATTCTGTGTGTGTGCATGCATGTGTTCATGGTGAGTGCATGCAGTGTGACTACATGTGTGTGCACGTGTGGCCATATTTCATGTTCAAGTGTCCTGGCATGTTTACTCTGTGTGCTCAGTGGTATATATATGCACTCTGTGTGTGCAAGACCATGTGCATAAGAGTATATACTCTGTATGTGTAAGTACACAACCTGCACATGTGCCATTTGTTGGTGCTGTGTGACAGCACTGCGCTGCTGGTGGACATACACTTGTGTGCAAATAGTGTTTGGGTACGGGAGTATCTAACAGCCCCTGTGCTATGCTTATGTGACATACAGAATAACTATGTGCATATGTTTGCATGGCAGCAGGGTGCCCTTGCACCCTCTGCTGCTCTTTGCTCACCTTGCACCGTTGTTAACCATTCAGGCTGAAAGTGGTGTTCAGAGGCGATGGACAAAGTGTTCAGGGCCACGAGCAGTATAACAAGCCAGTAAAAGAACTTGGACTTCACCACATCCCTGCACTTCCTACGAAACATCCTGTTCCAACGCCTCCACTGGCGGCTGGGGAGACACACAAGAAGGGTCACGCAGGGACGGCCAGCGGGTTCTGCTCAGCCCGGGGATGTGGGGCAGCGCCTACGGACAGCAAAGTGGAACTACCCCTATTCCCTTATCCAGAGCCCTTCTCTGAGATGGTCAGGGATGAACGGGGCCAGGTAAGTGCTGGGGAAAGGAATCCCAAAGTTCCCCTCACTAACAGGGGACTTTGGGATAAGGGGACATATTCATTGGCTATGTTAACTCAAGCTTTGCAGTTCTTTCACATAGATACCTCCTGAGTTCTTTCTGTCCTGCAATGATTTCTGTTTTCCTTTTGTGGGTGCAGCTCCTAAACCACAGCTCATGCTGCATGGGGTAGAAGAGGATGCCTGAAGCCTGGTTCCAAAACGAAGAGGCAATTTACCCTGAATTGGCTTCTTGCCAATACCAGAGCCAAATTCCCTGCTGTCTGATATACTGGATATGCTCCTTAACACAGAGCCCTCAGCTTTCCTCAAGGAACTGTGGTAAAAAGAAAACCTGGCGCAGCTAGGGCAAGAGAGAAAGTGTGCAAGCCCATGTGCAAGGTACCAGATGGTTCAACAAGTACATACTCACAAGTAGACAATCCATTTGTTCATGCCTTCTATTTCATACAAGCTCTCTGTCTCTGATCCTCCTTCATCCAATGGCATCATACCTATAGGGAGAGTAACACTGCAAGCTTTTCTTGGAGCCCTGGGGAAAAACATCAGGGAAAGGCCCTCTCCCAGGAGGACATCTGAAAGAGTCTCCCTGCTTGAAGCGAATACAAGAAACACAGTTCCAAGGAGACAGCACCTGGAGCTCTGACAGCCGGTTTTGTCTGTCCCATGCAAATCAAGAAAGCAGAAGGAACTGGGAGAGCCTGCACTGCAGGAAGAGCAACTGCAAACCAGTGGCTCAGGCTGAACAGCCAGCAGTACGTAGGTAAGTTCCTCATCATGCAAGATGCTTTCAGAACAGAGAAAAATTGGGATTCATAGTGATCTAAAAAGTGCTGCACAACAGGAGGTGTTTAAAAACACCATCTGCAAGTGTGAACTTTGATGTTTTCCATTGCTTCCCAAGGTCTTTTGCGCACATGGATCAGCTCAGTTCAGGGCATCAGAATTTACTACATTTTTTGCTGTCTTGCAAAACAGTGACAAGGGACAAGACTGACTCACAAACCCCTTAGTGCCGGAGAACTCCAGGAGGCACCCTTGACTAAATGTTTTTTTCATCTCCTACCCTGAACCATGTCTAATCTTTCAAACTGTCAAACAATGTCAGGAAACTCATGTATCTCTTAACATGTGAGTTAGTAACCCCACACTCTGCCCCTACACAAACAAGGGCATGGCTTCTCATGACCATTTTAAGTGCATGTTGTAAAAGAGTCATGACTTGGCCTAAAAAGGAATACTAAAAAGCATTACTTTCTGCAAATATTAAATAGAGTGGCTGAGATGAAGGTTTTGCACAGNATCTCTTAATATGTGAGTTAGTAACCCCACATTCTGCCCCTACACAAACAAGTGCACACAAGCATGGCTTCTCATGAGCATTTTAAGTGCATTTTGTAAAAGAGTCATGACTTGGCCTATTCCTTTGAATACTAAAAAGCATTACTTTCTGCAAATATTAAATAGAGTGGCTGAGATGAAGGTTTTGCACAGGGGCCAAGTTATCTGCTTGCTTGGATCAAATTCAATAAAATATTTCAGAAAGGGAAAAAGAAGAGGAAGGGAAATGTTCTGCAGAAGTCAAAACCTTTTGTTCCATAGATTTTCAAACAAAACCCTCCAGAATGCTCAACGTTAGGAACCCAATCTCCACAATAAGGATCTTCGCTCAGGCAGAGCTGGTACCTTCACCTCTGGCCCGGTCGCTGTCCATGACCTCAGCATGGGTGATCCAGTCCATGTAGCCCTTGAGGTCCTCCTCCAGCTGCTGCTTCTCCCGCAACTTCTGGAAGGTGCCCCGGGACTTGGCCTTCTCCCGTTCTTTGGTGAACTCACTGAGACGAGACAGGCAACAGAGTGAGTTTTCCTAGGGCAGTCTTCATGGAAAGATAAAAGCCTGAAACACCCTACCCTAAGAGACAGCTCTACTGCCTCTCCTTACTCTTGACTCTACTGCATGATGCAAGAATATGGGAGATCATCAACTCTTTGATGCCAGGCAAGGTTTCTTCCCCATCACTGGCTCTTCTTTGGGAGTCCTTGTTGCAGATAGCTGTGTTTAGACAACTACCACTAGATGCTGCAGTGCTGCTGAGGCTGCAGGAGATCCAAAGTCAGAGCCAGAGGGTCCCATCTGGAGGGACAGAAAGCTGTCCCAAGTTCTCCATGTGGGAAAGGTGAGTTCAACGCATGGCAAGTAATCAGGACAAGCCTTTCACAGCAGCAGGGAGAAAGTATGCCTTAACAGGGTGAGTGATACACCATCTGTATAGCAGCTTTAATTATGTTATCATAGAAATTAGCAGCAATTGGATAATTTGGCATTAAGTGTTAGGATCATTTAACCTGAGTAATATTAACTGGTTGTTGTACTTCAATTAGACTGTTGAAATATTAATTATAATAATAGTAATCTCCTATATCTCTTGCACCCACATCAAAGATGTGTCATTAGGTTGCCAATAAGAAAAACATGTGGGCTCCACAACAGGACTGGATGTCTTGCATTCGTTAGCATCTACTTATGTTACAGAGAGATTTCTTTGTTTGGGTGTCGAGCTAAAGTCTTGGACGGCCCCAGGCTTGAGTTACCAACAGGTAACTCAATGCTCAGTGTTTCTAAATATGCAAGGGAAAAGGAAATGGGAAAATGAATGAAAACTTTTCTAGGCTNAGAAAAGGAAATGGGAAAGGAAAATGAATGAAAACTTTTCTAGGCTTACTTCTAAGGCCCATGCTCGTTCATCTTCTGGCAAAGAGAAAGGATATAGGCTTATTTCTGGTACAGTTAAAATCAGCTAAGGCCCATGCTCAGCTCATTCATCTTCTGGCAAAGAGAAAGGATAGGTCAGCACTTACCCACTCAACACCCCCAGCACGAGGTTGAGAACGAAGAAGGAACCGAGCAGGATAAGGCTGACAAAGTAAATCCAGGGCCATTCATTCCCAATGGCATCATTCACCTTGCAAGGAGAAAGGCAGATGAGGCATCCTGGAATTGGGGGTGCTGTCTAAGCCATGTTTCTTCTCTGGGGGCCTCTTAGCAGCCTGTGGGAGCTCTATGCTATGATAAGAAAGTTTGGGCTGGCAGCACATAAACCTGCCTCTCTGAGCCCTGGATCCCCACTACTCTATATGTATCCTTAGGGGAGATAAAGCCAAGCTCTTGGGAAGCAGATTTAAGCCCAAACCTCATCAAGATATTCTCCCTAGGACAGCAAGACGCACCATTCTAGAGAAGCACTCACCAGTCAGCGATGCCTCAGCCCAATCCATATCTCTTCCCTATGCCCTCAAAGGCTGGACAATAATATGAGTAGATCACTGGGCTTCTAAAAAGCTCCAACAAACAGGTACTCTGTAGGCCAAACCTGTCCTATTAATGAAAAATTCCCCTGGACCAGGGCATCCTCCAACCAGCTAGCAGCAAAGGTAGGAGCTGAAGCCTCTTAGACCACACTTCTGCCTGTCTGCAGTGAGGGAGCCTCAGGCAGTGTTGCTCAGCAGAGATGCAGATGTGCCTGGTTCATGGAATGGAAATTGCAGGATGAAGCTTGGTGGGCAAAAATGTATTTCAAAGACGGAGACCTTAGCCCTGGTAAGGGGTAGCGCGTACTGGTTGGAACTGTCCCCTGTGATGTAGGGATAGAGTGTGCTGAACTGGGTACCATGGCCGGGTTGGTGGAGCTTACCCAGTAGAGAACCTCGGTCCAGCCCTCCATCGTGATGCACTGGTAGACGGTAAGCATGGCAAAGCCGAAGTTATCGAAGTGAGTAATGCCATTATTGGGTCCTGGCCAACCACCTCGGCACTCGGTGCCATTGATAGTGCAGTGACGCCCATGGCCAGAGCTGGTACATGGGGCTGGCTTCTCTGGCTCCACCGTGGCAATCACATCTGAGGGGAAAAGCTGTGGTATAAGCAGCAGGCTAGGATAAGGAGTTCAGATCCCAGTACCTCCCAACCTCCTAGTGAAGCATGCCAGAAGGGATTCCATTCATCATCTTCTCCACATCATATACCATCATCACAGTTGTGCCCTCTAGCAAATAACCTTCCTCCCAGCCACATTCCCGTGCCAGATGCTAGTAAGACAAGCGGTGGTTCCCACAGGAGCCGCGTACAACCATGTCCATCCTGCTGCTGCATGCCACAGCCCCACCTGTCCCGATGTAGTAGCAGGTCTTGTGCATCTTGCCCTTGAACAGCTCTTGCCCAACGATGGCATAGATAATGATCATGAAGAGGACCAACAGGGCGATGTGGAGCAGGGGTACCATGGCCTTGATGATGGAGTTCAGGACAACCTGAAGACCTATACCAAAGAGAAGGGAGAGGAGGTCAGCCCCTTCCCAACCAATCTTGTCTGTGCCTTGCACACTTCTGGCCTCTCCAAGACCTTCAGCTTACTCAAAATACTCCTTGTCAAAAGAAGGGCGACATCAAAAGCTGGCATAGGTGAGGTGGGACTGAAAGCTCTGGAGCAAGAATTCGCTTCTCTACCCACCATGTGAGCAGCTGGGAGACCCCATAAAAGCCACTGCCAGATATTATTGGAGGGTGGTTCGTACCCCTTCATTTGTTCTATTCCTTTCATCCTGCTTATATTCACATGAGCTACAGGAGAACGAGATCCCTGTATGGAGAGAAACTGATGGGAAGTTCTGGCCCCCTTTCCATAGCCTAAAAGGTGCTGATGCTGAGCCCTGAAGGGAGTCATGCGTGCTGTGACCTGCAAAGCTCTGCTGTTGACAACACAAACCGTAGGGCTGAGTGAGAATTTATAACTCCATATTCTGGCTAGATATGGCCAAACACCAGTGTGAAACCTGTCCCATGGCCCCCCATTCCGGAGAGGGACATTCACATCCACCCTCTCACTAGTCCTTCATGCTGACAGGGCAAAGAGCACCCACTTGGCACTCCAGACACCAGCCGCAGGGGTCTCAGCACACGGAATGCTCGCAGGGCCTTCACGTCAAATCCACCTTTCCCTCCTGAAGTCCCTCCTTCCTTGGCATTGATCTGCTCCAGGGTCATGGTGAAAAGCCTGTAAGAACCAGGGCACAGGGCAGGGGAGGAAGTAAAGGAAGAAAGAGAAGGGCACGAGGATGGAAACTAAGTCTGTGCTAGGGAGTTAGAACCCCAAGGCCAAGTTGAGCCAAACTTACAGCATGACTCCTGTCTAAGCCCAGCTCAGAGGTACACCCACTGCTGGACACCCATCTCCTGGGATCTGATCTGCTCTGCCAGGCATTTGGGAGCCCTCCCACCCCACTGATGCCCAGTGGACCCATTCGTTGTGCCAAATCCCAGAGGACTCCATGCCACTCGCATCCTCCCGATCAAGGAAATCTGACAGGCATGAAGGAATAATGAAAAGAAACAGGAGTTACAGAGGAACCCAAAAGGAGAGGACAGGGCAAGAAAAAGGGGCCACACGGGAAAAGGGCATAAATGAACACTACAAGCTTCTCCCAAACTCACGGTGGTCACTAGAATAGATGGTCTAACTGATGGGATATGGATGAGAGCTGGGGCAAGCTGAGTATCAGCAGCTTCCCCTCTTCACATTACCCCAGGGACACGATGGAGAAGTCAAGCACATTCCAGCCATTTCGGAGGTAGGCGTCTGTATGGAAAAGAAACCCGTAGGCAATTATCTTGAGCATCGCCTCAATGGCAAAGAAGATCAGGAAGGCAATTTCCATCTTCTCCTGGGGATTGCAAAGAGAAGCAGGACAGGACACTGTTAGTGCAGACTGACACCTCCCCTGTGTCACCACCCTGCACAACTGCAGATTATGGGTCCCTCTATCTGCCCTTGCTACCAATGCTGTGATCTCCCATGTGTACTCGGCACCACCTTGGGTGCCTCGAGGTTGCTGATGGCACATTGAGCCACCTCTGGCTACTCTCTGGCCTGTTATATGTTCCATAGCATCCCTTCAAAAACAAGCTGTTAGGAACAGGCTGCTGGGCCAAAGATGCAAGTTCTTACAAGATCCATCAGCAGATCCACCATTTCCTAAGCCAGTACCCAAAGGTGCCTTGCCCAGGACATTGTACATCTCCAGTTCCTCTCCCTAGTACCATATCCTCCCACCACTGCCTTGCCTTCCTCCCACAGTCTGCATTGCTTCCCTCTCCTCATCTCCTCTGTCTGAGGATAGGGCTGTGTAGTCTCCATGCAGTGAGCCGGGCCATGTTGTGGTTTCCCTTGGGCTCCAAGCGCTCAAGGAAAGTGAGGCCACATCTAATGTCATCAATATGGATGGCAGACATGCCAGGTAGAGTGAGTTTCTAGAGAGAAACTGGCCCAGCAAGTGTTTCCTCAACTCCTCTGCATGCAGGGAGAGACAGAGAAGGGAGACGGGGAGGGACAGGTTGGGTCAAAGCTGTCTAAACTTTTTTTTTTTCTTATCTGTCTGTCTGCTGGACAAATTCTTCCCCAAAAGACCCCGTGCAGCAATACATACTTGTGCCCTGCAGGCACTTAAGGACTGGGCATGGCACGGTCCAAGGCTCTTGAGCCCTTTGGAGACCCTTTGGAGAAGAAGAGACACCCCAAGGCTCAACAGGGACACTGCAGACAGTGTTTCTGCTCCCACATTGGGTCTGGCATCCAACTGCAATGGCTCAATACAGTCCTCAGCATCCACAGGGCCCAAAATAGCCTGCCTTTACATGGATGTAGCTGTCTGTGCCCACTTGGCTCTGTCTGTCACTCTGATCACTGCCCTCGCTGCTGATGGCCTTTTCCAGACAGAGATTAAAATGCATTTGAAGCAGACAGATGGGTGAGGGTATTTATATTTCGAGCTTTCCATACACCCTGTCCTCCGTCTGCGCCCGAGAGATCAGCAATTGCTGGAGGATGGGAGGCATCCCCGTTTGGGCTCTGCAGGGAATTGCACCTAGAAAGGCAAAAATGTCAACCTGGGACCAAATCTGCATCCAGTTCTCTGTTGGAGGTGGTCTGCAGCACTTGACCTAGTGAAATCACCCAATACACTGTCTACCTTCCTTCCAGGGTCCGCCTGGCTTGCCAAACCTAACATAGTGCCCATTTGAGAAATCAGGATCAGACAATAGATAGGAACATTGCTTCATCAATCACCATGTCCAAAGCAGCAGACAACATGCCAGATGCCACAAAATCACAGAATGGTTGAGATTGGAAGGGTTAACTGGTAAAATGGAAATCATCTAGTCCAAGATTTGGATATCTCCAGAGAAGGACAACCCCACAATCTTCCTAGATAAACTGATCCGGTATTTTCTTACATTCACAGTCAATAAGTTTTTCTTCAAACTCAGGTGGAATTTCCTGTGTTTCAATTTGTGTCTGTTGCCTTTTATCCTATTGCTGGGCATCACTGAAAATAGTCTGCCCCCATACTCTTGACACCCTCCCTTAAGGTATTTGTATCCCCAGGTTGGAAGGGATCATCTAGGGATCATCTAGTCNTTGCCTTTTATCCTATTGCTGGGCATCACTGAAAATAGTCTGCCCCCATACTCTTGACACCCTCCCTTAAGGTATTTGTATCCCCTGATAAGACCATCTTCTCTTCTCCAGCCTAACAGGCCCGGCTCTCTCAGCCTTTTCTTGTATGAGATGCCCTAGTCCTCCCCAGTCCTCTAATCCTCTTTGTAGCCCTTTGCTGGACTCTCTCCAGTAGCTCCATGCCCCTCTTGAACTGGGGAGCCCAGAACTGGACACCGCACTCCAGGTGCTGACCTGGAGCTGAGTGCAGAGGCAGGATCATCTCCCTCAACCTGTTGGCAATACTCTTCCTAAGGCACCCCAAGAGACCATTTGCCTTCTTGGTCACACGAGCATATCGTCAACTTGTTGTCCACGNTAACTGGTAAAATGGAAATCATCTAGTCCAAGATTTGGATATCTCCAGAGAAGGACAACCCCACAATCTTCCTAGATAAACTGATCCGGTATTTTCTTACATTCACAGTCAATAAGTTTTTCTTCAAACTCAGGTGGAATTTCCTGTGTTTCAATTTGTGTCTGTTGCCTTTTATCCTATTGCTGGGCATCACTGAAAATAGTCTGCCCCCATACTCTTGACACCCTCCCTTAAGGTATTTGTATCCCCAGGTTGGAAGGGATCATCTAGGGATCATCTAGTCCAGCCCCCCTGCACACACAGGGTCACCTTGAGCACGTGGCACAGGGCTGCATCCAAGCGGGTCTTGAAAATCTCCAGAGAAGGAGACTCCACAGCCTCTCCGGGCAGCCTGTTCCAGTGCTCTGGCACCCTCACCGTCAGGAAATGTTTCCTTAAGTTCCTGTGGAACTTTTGGTGCTTCAGTTTGTGGCCATTTCCTCTAGTTCTGTCGGTGGCCACCAGTGAAAANGCCTTCTTGGTCACACGAGCATATCGTCAACTTGTTGTCCACGAGGATTCCCAGGTCTTTCTCTGCAGAGCTGCTCTACAGCAGGCAGATTACACGAACCCTTCCCTGTGTTCTGCGCACTGCAACATGTAGAAGTGTCAGCTCCGTGTTGGAGCTGAGGGCAAGAGACTCTGTGCAGATACCTGGGATTGCTTCAACTACTGGTGCTACCAGGGCTGTGTCGCCTAGATTTTAAATGAGGCAACTCAGTTAATAATCACAGAATCATGGAATCACAGAATGCCTAAGGTTGGAAGGGACCTCTAGGGATCATCTAGTCTAACCCCCTGCACACGCAGGGTCACCTAGAGCACGTGGCACAGGGCTGCATCCAAGTGGGTCTTGAAGATCTCCAGAGAAGGAGACTCCACAACCTCCCTGGGAAGCCTGTTCCAGGGCTCTGGCACCCTCACTGTCAAGAAGTTCTTCCTTAAGTTCCCGTGGAACTTTTTATGCTTCAATTTGTGGCCATTTCCTCTAGTTCTGTCAGTGGCCACCACTGAAAAGAGGCCGCCCCATCCTCCTCACTGCCTCCCTTGAGGTACTTACAGACACTGACCAGGTCCCCTCTCGGCCTCCTCTTCTCCAGGCTGAACAGACCCAGCTCCCTCNAGGGCTGCATCCAAGCGGGTCTTGAAAATCTCCAGAGAAGGAGACTCCACAGCCTCTCCGGGCAGCCTGTTCCAGTGCTCTGGCACCCTCACCGTCAGGAAATGTTTCCTTAAGTTCCTGTGGAACTTTTGGTGCTTCAGTTTGTGGCCATTTCCTCTAGTTCTGTCGGTGGCCACCAGTGAAAAGAGGCTGCCCCATCCTCCTCACTGCCTCCCTTGAGGTACTTACAGACACTGACCAGGTCCCCTCTCAGCCTCCTCTTCTCCAGGCTGAACAGGCCCAGCTCCCTCAGCCTCTCCTCACAGGGCAGATGTTCCAGCCCCTGATCACCCTCGTGGCCCTGCGCTGGACTCTCTCCAGCAGCTCCACATCCCTTTGGGACTGGGGGGGCCGAGAACTGGATACAATACTCCAGATGTGGCCTCCCCAGGGCTGAGCAGAGGGACAGGATCCCCTCCCTCGACCTGCTGGAGATGCTGCTCTTAATGCACCCATTTTAACTGAGGCAACCCAGTTAATAATCCCATTTTAACAGAGGTGACTCTTCCCCAAAACTCCGGGCTTAGCCACCAAACTGCCAGAACTGGCAAACCCCAAGCTGGGCAGGATGCCAGGCCCCTCACAGCCACAGTGCACAGTGAAGAAGTGATGCGCATGTAGCTGCTTGGTTATGTGCATCCCTTGGGATGCTGCTCAAAGAGCAGCAGCAGCTCCTAAACCTCATGCACCAAGGCTGTCCATGGAGATGTGCAGGGCATGGTCCATTCTCATAGCTCTTATGGGATCCCAGGAATTCAAGGGTGACCCCAAACTCTAGGGAAGATGCTTATAAGCAGGACCTTTCTAAATTTTGCTGTCTTCAATGTCACTGGAGATGACCTGGGCTCTCTGAGACACCCTTGGGGCTGGCAAATGTTACACAAGACCTGCAAGAGACTCATGTCCTTCCAGGGGAGCAGCTGGAGGCCAGGGACACCTAGGACTGGATTAGATGCCCACAATAATATGACTAAATTCTGCACTGGGCTGTATGCAGGCTTCACAGTCTTGAAACACAGGGATCCCCATGACTGAAACACGACCCAGAGCAGGTCATAATGGTGGGATTTTTGCAAACATATTGCCTTATATTGAACATTAATTTTGCCTGAACAACAACAACAAAATCTATGTGTTACTAACCTTCTGTGCCTTCTGCACAGCTTGAAATCCAGTTTTGCCCTGTTTACTAGGCATCATGCTCTATCTGATATGTTTACACAGCACATAGGATTCAGCTGGCTACTTTTAGCTGCTCTGATGAGGGCTCTACGTGAGGAGTCACTCTTGGGTCCAACCAGCAGGGAGAAAGAAGTACTTTAAGTGACCAAAGTGTCCCAAGCGACACTCATCATAACCTTATCATGACAAGAACATGTCCTAGGAGACAAATCCCACTCTAAATTTGCCTTTATTTTTTCCACTGAGTATCGATAGAGTCAAACCACAACCTCACATGCAGACACCTGTATTTTCTCAGAGGACACCCTCAGATTAACCTGCCGTGCTAAACACACTTCAGAACTTGGATTGCAAAGGGTTCCTAGAGTAAGATGACAAATAAAAATAAAATAAATTAAAACACTTGGATTTTGAACTCACTGACAATTTTGAAAATTCAAAAGTGAAATGTGAAAAGTGAAAATGAATGCTCTCACTATGTGATTAATTTGAAAAGTCAAAAATATTTCATTAGAGTTGAGGAAAAGATTTTGCATTTAACAGAATTACACTTTGAAAAAATAAGAAGGATTAAAAATGAAATATGTCAAAATTGAACAACAGTATTGTTCATTTCTATTTATTCCCCATATAAATTTATTCCCTATATCCTCAAGATATGGTAAGATGGATTCAAAATCTTCTCAACTGTGATGATTTTTTTTAGATTCATAGAACATTTGCAGGTCATGGAAGATTTATTTTTCATCTCTGAAAATGAATTTTGCTTGANAGATATGGTGAGATGGATTCAAAATCTTCTCCTTAACTGTGATGATTTTTTTTGGATTCATAGAACATTTGCAGGTCATGGAAGATTTATTTTTCATCTCTGAAAATGAATTTTGGTTAACAAAATTCTGCACCTCGCGTGAATTCTCTCTGCAAATCCTTGTAAGGTGTGCTTGAACGTCAGAATCACATGTATGACTGCACTGGAGCTTGGAAAATCTCAATGGGAAATATAGGGCAACTGTCCTCACTGCTCTCACTCAGTTTCCTCCCATACTTTTTGCCTTGTCACCTATTTCAAGGGCAAGTTTGGAGGATGAGGCCAAACTTGGGGATGGATGTACAATTTTTTTTAAAGCAACAATAGTACATTGGTAACAGCAGTCCCTTTTCCTTCTTATTCTAAGGAAATAGGAGGCAGGCACTACCTCAGTGCCATTGGAAGTCTGCAGAGTGGGAAAGAGTCAAAAACAACTATAGGAATTCCAAATTGCTCAAATAAAATACTACTTTGTATTTTATATTTCAAATCCTTTGAGTGCTTTAATATTTTCACTGCAGAGTCTCTAAGAAACAGGCAAAAATTAGAGGTGCTTTTTAGGTAAGGTGCCAGGCAATACTTGCAGACAACCCCTTCGACAACACCGAGCTATCCTAAAACCATCAAGAAATAACATTTTACTAAAACAAGATGCATTTTTTATTTTGATGCATGACCCAAACTTAGTCACTCAGTGGAAGGCAACATGGATTTTTTCAATCCAGAAAGAGATCTGAAGAGGATAAAGCAGTGGCAAACCAAAAATAATGCAACCTGTTGATGTGGATCACACCAAAATATCTTAATCCAGGAAAACACAGTGTTTGGATAAACTGTAATAACTGATTGCAGTGGAGTGATCCCTCTGCCTAATAGTGTTTTTCCTCCCTCCACCCCCATCCTGCCTCCTCTTGTTGAATTTAAAAGAATGTGCCAAAATTAAAATACAATTTTGAATGAAGGACCAGAATTTTTTTTTTTTTTTGTGCCAGAAATGCTGAAACAAAACATTTCAGACTTTCAGGAACACAGTGTTCCCTTTAGGAAGTGTCACAATAAAAATTGAGGGGATTTGTTCTATTTTCAGATTTCAAAACTCCCTCTGAGTTTCTCACATATCCGCTGTCTTAGATCTCAACCAGGGGTTGGTTTCAGCCTCTCTGGAAACTGATTTTGCGGTTTTTCCCCCAACACTGTGGACACTGCCTCTCTCTGACCTTGCAGGATCTTTTGTTGGAACTAAAAGCCCCCAATTCACCTTTCATGGAAGCAGAAACCTTTGATACGACAGATTCTACCACTACAGGCATTACCATCACATACTATGAGGAATAAGGAATTCTTGTGCTATTAATCTGCAGTTTTGTATCTCAAAGATGGCAAGACAATAGATTTGATGTGGCAAAACTTTCTGGAAATGCTGTGGGTGAGGAAGGGACTTACCAGGCTGGAGTTTGCAATGTTGGTGTCATCCTCAGGCATGGGCAGGTAGATGGCCAGGGCCACACAGTTGGCAAAGATGGTCAAAAGGATGATGATCTCAAAGGGCCTGGGAGGCAGCGTTAAGGAATGGAGACACAGGAAAGGAAGGGAAAATCAAATATAATAAGCCCCTGTTCTGATGTGGCTGGGTGCATGTGGGACAACCTCCCACTGGGGCAGGAAATCAGAGAGAATAGTTGGGCTTCGTGGTCCACACAACTACACCCGTTCCCCTCCCTTGATCCCTGGGGAATGGAGGGGATTTGGTAGTGATGGAGCAGGATGAAACACGGAGCCTGGATGTTTGGAAAACGGCTGCTGCAGAAAGGTAGCATTGGCTTTGTGAGCCAGTGTTTGCCAATGTAGAGGGGAAACAAACTAAAAGTACTTTGGAGTACTTGGACAACCAGCAACACTCTCATGCACATGCAATGTTCTCCTGTCCTTAACAACTGTTTAATCCTTGCAGCTGCTCACATGCAGACCTTGCTCCATAACTGAAGTGCTTTTGAATCGCAGGCCTGTGCTCTAGTCAATGCATCATGCAGCTGCGGTTGTGCCTAAAAACAAAGGGGTTTTTCCATTCATCAAGTGGCCTTGTCCTGCTAGAAGACCTCGACCGGGTAGAGCACTGAGCAAAAGGTTTCCATCAAAATGTTTTTCATTACAATACTCATCCCAAAGTTTCCTGACAAATCATGTTTCCTGACGAGCAAATCTCAGTTCTCCCTGATTCACTTGCCTTGTTTGCATCCATCAGGAGCACTGAAAACCACTGAAACCAGAAGCACATGTAGGAAATGAAAATGTTGGTCCAAGTGCCCACTTGGCCAGACCCACCAATAGTACAAATCTACAAACAGCAATCAGCAATCACATCTCCCCTGCAACCCCTTCTCACCAGTGTCCTACCAGGCAACATTAAGAGCAGGAAATTACGACCACAGTCAGTGCCTACCCACACAAACTGTTTAGAGGTATCTCGCTTCCCCAGCTGTAATTGTAACTACCAACATGCCTGATTCATCTCCATCACTTGCAAACTGATAAACCTCATCCAGTGGGTACTTCAGTAGGACACGATGGGATTTTTTTAGCATTTCTATTTCACCTTGCATAAATCCTCCAAAGGAACACAGCTCCCAGGAACACCCTTTGAGGGAACATTTACAATCGGCCATGCATACTGATACTGATCCAAAAAGCACGCCAAATATTTTCCACTACAATGCTGATCTCAAAGTTTCCTGAAAACTCATATTTTGTGATGAGCAAATCTAAGTTCTCCCTCATTCCCTTGCCTTGTCTGTATCCATCAGCATCACTGAAAACCCAGCACAGCCCTCAAAATTCATTACCACAAAAGGAGGTCTACAGCCATACTGATCATAGAATCATAGAATCACTATGGTTGGGAAAAACCTTCAAGATCATCAGGTCCAACCATAAACCTATCACAACCATGTCTGCTAAGCCATGTCCCTAAGGGCTGCATCCACACATTTCTTGAACATTGCCAGGGACGGCAGCATGTACCAATACTTGACTACTTTTTCCACATAGAGATTTTTCCTAATATCTAACCTGATACCTTCCAAATCCATGATTAATCAAGCAACTATCTCAGTTTTCCAGCTAATTATGCAGAGCCCAGTCTTCTGCTGCACTGCCTATACTCCTGTCTAACCCAGTGTTATGAGGTGAGGTGCACTAAGGAGTTTTCTCTCCATTTCCATTTCAGCCTGAAAAACTGACTGAGTGCTGCCAGTTGTGCCTTCCTATGCTGGTCACAGACCGGTTAATTTGCCTTTTCTGTGCCCTTTTGCCCAACAAATTGCTGATACTTTAAAAAATAAAAATAACTGAAGAAGCTGCACTCTGTGCTCAGGTAACAGCACAACACAGGGGCTGCCCTGCCTGCTCTGACAGAGCAAGATGACCAGTCCACTTGTTAGCTCTCATTCCTGCTTCCATGTGGTTGCAAGAATGCAGAAGCGTAGGGTCCAATTCAGCATCATGGAGCAAGTTGATGAAAGCAGTAGAAAGAGCAACAGGAATCACGGTCCATATCTTGCTGCAGTAGCCACTACTCTGCAGAAGAAAAAACTTTTTGCTTTTTCCTTTGCTCTGGTGAAATCCTCCTCCTCTTTGAAGGGAGAATTATCTTGCAACTGAAGGTGAAGCAAAGACCCAGTGCTCTCCTGGCATCAGTTTGCTGCCTGCAAGTCCCACATTGCTTGCCAGTGTTCATTAGCCTGCTACGGTCATTAGGTAGAAATGAAAATGGACAATTCAGGTAGTCAACAGTCGTGTTCAGTCACTGGAGCAAAGGGTCTCCCCTCCTAGGGTCTCTGCCTCTGTTTCTGCCAGCTCTAGAAACTCAAAAACCTCCTCTTCCTCTTACCCCGAAAACCTCAATTCTGCTCCCAAGCTGCCTCCTGACATGAGGCATCTGAGGGAACCAACTTCAGCATCACAGTGGGCATTAGGCACTTGTTCTTGGTCCCCGGACTCCTCACGCAATCCTCCTGGTTATAAAATATCCTAGAATACCAGCATTCCCCAGCTGGAAAAGACATTATCCCAGCTCTGTGCCTCAGCTTTGACAGATGCTATGCAATAGGGAAGAGGCTGAGCAGAGAGGTGTAGCAGCAGGATGAACTCCTTCTCCGGGCATCTCCACCAAGAACGGTCACACTGATCTCCGCTCGGCCTTGAAGTCCGTAACAACCCGCAGGAGCTGGAACAACCTCATCCTTCTGTGCAAACCCCAATCCCTGAGTGAGGTGCAGCAGGTGCATCAATGTATAAATACAGCCAGGCACAAGAGCGGTGCCAGTGAAACCCAATGCCCAGGATCATCCATTTCCCACGTCAGGACTGCCTACCCCTCCGATCCTCCTGGTGACACATCTACCTCCTTCCTCCCCTTGCACAAGTTGTCAGTGTGCGAAAGACCCTCTCAGTGAGCTATGCAGTTGCTCTGAAATATGTTAGCTCATTAGGAAGAATGTGTTTGAGCATGTTATGTATATTTATATACATACGTACTATTTCCAGCTCTACTCCTGCTGCTAGGGACTGTAGACAAGCTCTTTCTGTGCCCATGTAAGACGCAGACACAGCTCTGTGGAGGAAGCTGCAGAACGCCTTATTCCTCAGCTGAAGAGAAGCAGAAATGGCAAATCCCCCAGTTTCTGCTCTGCTCTTTCTCCTCAAAGGTCAGGGAGTCTGCTGGGGTCGGTAGGAACAACAGCCCATCAAAGCACGGCCTGTTGTGAGCCTGCTGCAAGTGTCTGCAAACGGACAGCTCGGGTTATGAGCAGGATGGCATCACTGGTGGTGCTGGGGCATCGCTTTGGCACATAGACCCCAATATAGGCAGTTTCTAACCAGCCAGGCCTGGCTCTGCAGCCCCCGGGCACAAGATGAAGGTTTGTTCCAGTGGGACGGGGCTGCCCAAGCTGCTCCAGAGAGAAGAGAACCCCAGTCTGGAAGAACCCATCAAGATTGGGGACACCTAGATGCATTCAGTAACTGAAATGAGAAATGTTGGGGTGGTAAGACTTGATTTGTTGGAATTGCCCAAATCCTATCAGTTTCAGCTGAGCCTAGATCTTTTTTTGACACTAAACGGGAAATGTTTTCTCTCCCATTAAGGCAAAAATGGCTTCTCTTTCACAAAATTCAAGTCATAGTTTAAACAAACAAGGCCATGTCTAATGGCCTAAAATTATTTATGGATAGATAGCAGAAACATGATATTGTAGCACTTCAAAACTCTATCACCCCAGGCAAAGCAAGTCCAACTGAAGGGAAATCAACCCAAACCCATCCAGAGAGACAAGAGACATACAGAGGTCCCTTGCCACCCAGACATGCCCTCCTGTCCCCACAAAACCTTTCTGAGCACCCCGTGACCTGATCTGCACCTCATGCCCCGTCTTGCCCACTAGCCTATATGTGCCCCCAGGTTGTCACCTTTGCCAATGCACCCTGCTGTGAGGGCACCTGGGTCCTTCCTTGCCTTTCCACGTTCCCGCACAGATTCAATGAGACAACCAGCACAAACGGCCCCAGTGCAGATAGCTCCCAGACTCCAAGTACGCTCAAGACTTGCTGCAATGGCAGCCCCAAGCTGTTGCAGCAAGCGCTCCTCTTCGCACCCCTGCTCACAGGCACATGCACATGCAGGTGCTCCCAAGCCCACCCACCCAAAGGATACTTCCACTCCACGATGCTGATGCACGCCTTCCGCAGCGGGTTTTGAAGGGTTAAGCAGAAGAGAGCTCTGGGTGGCCGCGGGGCTACTGGTGGCACCGGCTTCTTGGATTTCTCCTTCTGTTGTCTCTTCTTCCCGTCATCTTGGGGAGAAGAAGTCTCCATGGTGTTTCTCCCCTACCTGCCCTTCCTGCCCCACAGCCAAGCCTCCCTCTCCCCAGATTCTGGCCCCTCTGGATCTTCCCTCCTGCTAAGCCCGTCCCGCTGCACTGGGGGAGGCGGTGGAGGAGCAGGGGCTGGAGGCTGCACTCGCATGCACAAACGCACAAAGCACGAGTTTAAAATTAGCCGGTGGCCTGGCTCTCGGGTGTCGTCACAATTCCTGAGGCAGCAAAAGGACCCCAGCAGCTGTTGCTTCTTTACCCGGCTTATCCCGAGTCGGGTGAGCGCTTCACATGCCACCGAGCCGGGCAGGGGGTGGGGACGGGCAGCCCCGGGTCAGTACATCCTCCAAGGAAAACTGCCCTCACCCTGCGTCACCCCTTTGCCCGTCGCCCTTGTCCTTCCACAGCCGGGTGAGGAGACTTGCTCGGAGGGTAAGGGGCATGTCTGAGGCACGCAGGATACACCAGGACACCCTGTGTCCTGCTCCAGGGATATCTTGGAATTTCCCAAGCTTCCAAGCTTGGGATATCTTCCCCAAGCCCAGCTGAATATATGGACAATGCTAGGGACTCCTGAGCTAGATTTGTCTCTCGATGCACACAGGGAGACAAGGGGGTTATCACAGCCTTTTCACAGGAAGGGAAATAGAGGCATCAGGAAATCCAGTGCTTTGGGTTTTATGTAAAACATTTGTAAAATATTAATTGAGCGAGCAGAACAGTTACACAAATACTCTCCCAACAAAAGTTGCCCCTGTCCTAGAGGGATGCGACAGCTTAATGTGGCCAGGCAGCTGTGCCCAAGTCAACCCCTGCATCCCAAGGGAAGCTCCAGGAACTACCACACTGTCTTGCTTCCATCTTCCACGGTTTATTTCCATCTGCTTTGCAGGGTCATTTTGCCAGCTGACGAGCAGGCTGTGATGAGGGCCTGGAGGGCCACAGAGCCAGGTGAAGGCAATCACCCCCTTCGCAGTGGCTCATGGCACAGAGACAGCACAAGGGAGCAACTCCTACCGATGCTCCAGTCCATTCTTACACACCTTAAGAGGAGGAGAAGGAGGTTTCAAACTGTAAAAGTGCAAAACCCACCCCCTCCCACGCCACTTGGCTGCATTAAGGAAATCAGATTCAAATTATTCCTGTTCCTAGAGCCCCAGCCTCGCCTCCGTGTCACTGAGGTAGGTCTAAGCATGACCTCGTTTCTCCTCTGCTCCTCATTCTTCCCCCTCTTAGGTGCTGCTGAAAGCCATGCACTGCGTTTGGGCTGCAGCCTGTGCAGGGTACCTGCTCTTGGGCACGTTCTCCCTTCCAAGACAAGGGTTTGGGGTCCATCTAGTGGCTAACCCGGGACAGGC
>VWPW01020013.1:0-26263 GCA_013389825.1 Crypturellus undulatus
TCTCTCTGTCATTTCTATCCTTTATCTCTCCGCAACGGCACATTGAAAACTTTCGTGTATTTTTCACCCAAATTTGCTGAACTGGTGTGTAAGCAAACGTTGAGCTGTGGGCGACGGTTGTTTGAACGCACAGAACCTGCCTTTTGGAGCTAAAATTGTGTTTTGAAGCCGTGATAAGGCAGACTCGATGCCTGGGGTTGGTTTTTTCACCCTTCACTATTCTGAAGCGCGTTGCTAGACGCGGTACGTGATGGGGAGTAGCAGTACTGAGCGTGGATTTGTTGCCAGTCATCTGGAGTCCTCTAAATCTAAACAGAGACAGGTAGGAAATCCCTGAGGAAGGAAACACGGGCTTCGTTTAACAGGAGAAAGTACGAGGTGAACTTCTCGGTTTTCCCAAAAGCTAAGCGTGCCGCTCGGGTTGTAACTCCTGTCTGTGCTGTGTTTCAGAGCCTAGCCCAGCTAGAGAACCTGTGCAAGCAGCTCTATGAAACCACGGACACGGCGACGCGGCTGCAGGCGGAGAAGGCGCTGGTTGAATTCACCAACAGCCCCGACTGCCTGAGCAAGTGCCAGCTGCTTCTGGAAAGAGGGAGTGTACGTAGACCCCAAACCCTCCCAAAAGCCTCCGGATTTTGGGCCTCAATATGCAACATTTCTATTTTATAGCCAGCGTGCCATAACGTTTCTCAATTTGTGGGCAGCCTCTGCCAAAGCAGATGTTGGCTCTGCTACCTGCTTGTGCTGCTGCAGTGGTTGCCGCAAATGTCTGTGAATTCTGGGGGCTTTAGGCTGCTTTTCTCACTGGCTGCCACGTGCACAGGTCAGGCTTGAGGCTGAAAACATCCTAATGGCAGGAATGTTTCATGGACCACAGTGTGGGACCCACTGCCTTCTCCATTGGGAATGGGGAGGAAGATAGAGGCCCAGAGGTTTCCCCTCACAGCGGGTAAAAAGAGCAAAATTTCCTCTGGATCTTTTCCTCAGGGAATTGTCCTTGCTGTGGCACTGCTTCAGTAATGCAGCATGGGGAGAGCAGATCCCGTGCTCCAGAATTAGTGTTACAGAAGGGGTATAAGCTATCCCGGGCAAAATAATCAGCTTGATATTCTGCTCTGGTGCTTGATCTTGTTCTGAAGTGTGTCATAACCTACAGATTGGGATTTTTGTTGTTTTTTTTTCTTTCCGTTACAGTCGTCCTACTCCCAGCTGCTGGCAGCTACATGCCTTACCAAGCTCGTGTCGCGCACAAACAACCCGTTACCGCTGGAGCAGCGGATAGACATCCGTAAGTGCCATTTCTGCAGCCAAACTAACGCTGAAGTGACTGATTGTCCCCCACACTTCGCCCACGAGTGGGAGGCTTTTGGCAAACAATTGCACTTCAGGGTTCTTTGGGTATCTTAAGGTTTATAGTGAAAAAGCAGCTTTGCTCGCAGGTTGCATCTCCACGTATACCCTTAGCTAATAGGTTTCAGGCTGGATATGTCGAGGTTTTTTTTCTCCAGTTGAGAGAATGACGTTTCTGTGGTCCTGTGAATAAGCTGATAGCGGGGTAGCTGCCCTGCTCTGTTATAGGAAATAGCCTTTCCATAGCAACGTGAGGCAAAAGGCACCGAGATGCCATTGAACCAAAGTCATACTTTATCCCAAAATTATTCTATAACAAGTCCTTAATTATAAAGAAATGATCTTAAATCCAGTGAGTGAGAGCATTTCCTCTTTGCGTTTACATGTCACAAGTCATGTGGGATATATTCTCCTCACTTTTCCCCTTTCACATCATGGAAGGAGACTGTTCCCGTGCCCGGTCCAGCTTTCCCTGTTTGTTGGATTGTGTTCATCTAACCCACCTCTGTGCTGATTTCTTTTTTTTCCTTCTGAAGCAGCTTTCTGAAATACAGTTTTTCCTATCACGACATCCCAGTCTTGGCTCCACGTGCAAAGTCTTTGTCTGCAGAGACGCCTCTGCTCTGTGTTNTGAGTGAGAACATTTCCTCTTTGCGTTTACATGTCCCAAGTCACTTTTCCCCTTTCACATCATGGAAGGAGACTGTTCCCGTGCCCGGTCCAGCTTTCCCTGTTTGTTGGATTGTGTTCATCTAACCCACCTCTGTGCTGATTTCTTTTTTTTCCTTCTGAAGCAGCTTTCTGAAATACAGTTTTTCCTATCACGACATCCCAGTCTTGGCTCCACGTGCAAAGTCTTTGTCTGCAGAGACGCCTCTGCTCTGTGTTTCAGGGAACTATGTGCTCAATTACCTTGCCACTAGGCCGAAGCTGGCGACGTTTGTCACGCAAGCACTAATCCAGTTATATGCCAGGATCACAAAGTTGGGCTGGTTTGACTGTCAGAAGGATGAATACGTCTTCAGGAACGTGATCACGGATGTCACAAGGTTCTTACAGGTCAGACCGTTTTCTCTAGATTAATATCCAGCCGGGCGTGTTTGCAAGTTTGTGTATTTTTCAGTGAGTCTCTAGCACCTTTCTCTCCCGTGTCGCGACTTCAGCACTTTCTTTTCTGTCAAGCAATGACCATTGAAACTGAAAAGCCAAAAAAAATGCCTTGTCCTGCGAGTTGTTACCATTTTCAGAGGGGCAGAGGTTTATTTAGTCACAAAAGAGCGTGCCACTGCTAACTTCTTTCCCTATGATCCCTCTCTTTCTTCAGGATAGTGTAGAACACTGCATCATAGGAGTGACAATCCTGTCCCAGCTAACTAATGAAATTAATCAAGTAAGTGCTACAGCCTTCCTCAGTGAAGTAAGTGTCCAATTTTCTCATTCATATTGCTGTGGCCTGCTGTGTGTCTGTGCTTTTTGCGGGGAGGCTGGCAGGGAGGACTTGTTTTACGCAGCTGTGTGGTTTTTGTGATCTGTATAATACCTTTACGCCTCCGCTCCAAGGAATTGTTTTGCTTCTCTCTGGCCGCTTCCATCTTCTGTCACATTTTGGTGTAAACTTCAGAGATTAAAAGGGCAGCAAAGAGGATGAGCAGCTGATGAAGGCTACCTGGTGAAGACAAGACCCCGAGCATGACGACTTCGTTGCTTTCAGTCCGTGCAGGGTTTCAGCTCTGTGTGCCAAGAAGGGAATAGTTCTGACCCTCCTCGCTGTTGCACAGGGAATCTGTCAAGCCATGCAGCGTCCTTTCCTTTAGTCCCACACTTCCTTTTATTTAATACTCGATTTCCAGCAGGCAGTTCTCAAATAGCACTCGTTTGTCGGGGCCGAACGCTGTATCCAGCACACAGCCCGTGGGAGCTGCAGAGAGGAAGGGCTGCACCGAGCCCTTGTGGCAGCACCAGCTGCCCCGGCGTAGGAGCCCTTCCAGGGCACTTAGCTGCAGTCCGTGGAGCCCTTTTTTGTGGCTTTTCATCTTTCGAAGATGAAGGCTGGAACAAGTGGCATGACTTGATGCCATCGAAGTGATGCAAGTTCCCTGCTCGCCTGGGCAGGCTTTGCTGTCGCAGCGCTGATGGTATCGCCACCCTAAGAAGTGGCTTGGAGTGGGCTGCCACTTGGAGAATTGCCTCTAATTTTGCCAGAAGGACCAGGAGTTAATTGGGAGGAGGAGAGATTGATCTTGATCGTAATTCCACTGAAGAAATTAGCACTAAATTTTTGCCAGCATATTGATTACTGTCCGCACTCGAGTGCGATTTGAGGGCTGATTGCAAGTTGTTCTCAGACCTGGAAACGTCCTGGGCAGCGCGAAGCACCTGCCCTACAGCATTGACTTCACTTCTTGGAGCCCATCTTCACCAGTGAATCGAATCCTCCAGTTCTCCTAACCCTCCTGCCACTCGTCCCTGCTGTCCCGATTTCCTTGCACACGTTTCCGTTGGATTCTCCCTTGCCGTGCCCGGAGCAGCCCTTCGTTTCCGCCTGGCCTTCTCATGCAGGGCTGTGACTCCTGCTCGCAGGAGAAGGAACCACATGGAAATTGTCACCTGGGCCAGAACCTCTGCAGGTGGATTCCCAAATTAGCCATGAAGATAACAGGAGAAGTGTTTATCTCAGACATTAAATCTACCACAGTTTCCTCATTTTCCTAAATATGCTTCGTGCCAGCAATTGCACAGGGCGGGATTCAGTGACTCAGAACATTTAGAACTGCTACAACTTGCAAAAGCAGAACCAGGATGTGCCTGCCCGTTCGAGGGGGTCATGTATGTGCAGGTGGCAAAAAACCCACCCGTAGGCCTTCTCTTCAGGGTTTCTGGGATAATTTTCTTTTAAACTTCCAATTACGTTACGTGCAAGCCAAGCATTTTTCCAAAAGCTCGTGGTACAAGTGAAATAGGGCACGAGGACCTCTCAAGTAGCAATTTTCACACTAAAATACTGCACAGACTGGCCCGGTATCTGTAAGTGTCCCCCAAGTTGCACTGTGCACGGTGGTGAAGCAGGGGGAGTTTGCCATGGATTTGCCGACAGCCTGGAGAAAGAAGGGATTTGCAACAACCACGAAGAGAGTAAATGCTGTTCCTTCTCACTGGGAGCCCGAAATCCACCAGCACGACCTGCGGAATAAGTTGAATTTTGCCCACCCTGCGTTGAAGTAAATTAAAAAGAATTAAATATCCCTTCGTTGTTCTCCCCTGCCTGGAACACGGCGTGCAAAGCGCCTCGGGCTGCGCTGCCGGCAGCCCCTCTCGGTCCGTGCTTGGGACGCGTCGCCTCAGCTAACGGCTGACTCTGTTCCGCTGTGTAAATCCATGTGTGTTTGTGTGTCTCCCAGCTCATACGTCGTCTTGTTACTCTAACATGGTTAGAGGTCCGTACTGGAGCACGGGGCAGACGTGGCAAAGCCTAAACAGGCGCTCACGGGTTGGCTCTCGGGGTAGTTTCCTTCTCCTCTGTGCAGGTTCAGGAGGGGGTATGTAAGTGACCTTCTAATTACTAGTAAATGGTCATCTCTCTGCCCGGAGGCTTCAGGTAGGATTTAGCCCTTAGCTGTTTAGGGCATTTTAGAAAGTTGCGTTCAAGTTTCTGAGCGATTTAAGATTAAACTGCTTAAAATACTACCATAATTGTGCTTGGGAAGAGATTTAAGCAACCTTGGAGCAAAGTAGCTGTGCTTAGCGGCAGGAACGGAGCCTCTGAGCGCACAGGGAGCACATCCCGCTCCAAAAAAGCAGTGGAAAAGGCAAAGGCCACGGAAGAGCCGCTGCTGCAGGACAGGCTCACGCTGCAGCGGTCACATCCTCCGTGGGCAGCCCCGGGCTCCTGGGCAGGGGAAGCTCCGGGTTTCGGGGCTTTGCCAGGGCCCTGGATACTCTGTTTATCACGGTCCTTTCTTGTCAGCGAGATCTAAGCCCTGCTTTTCTCTGTTCAGGCGGATACTACTCATCCACTGACCAAGCACAGGAAAATAGCCTCTTCCTTCAGAGATTCGTCCTTGTTTGATATATTCACGTTGTCCTGCAATTTGCTGAAACAGGTAAGAAAAAGAATTTGGCGGCTCCTCCTCTGGATCCGTGTTCAGCCTGCAGGCTCCGGGCTGGACTTCTCGCTGATGGAATTCCTTTGGAATAAGTGCACTTGTTCTAGGAAATAATCTTTTCTTGTGGCACGGAGAAGCTTATTTCTCTTTAGAGCTGTATTCCTGGTTAGTTTTTCAGGAAAGCTTTGACTCAAGCTTGCATTTATTTAAAAAAAAAACAGCATATATCACAAATCCTGAAATATTATAACCTATTGTACCCTTAATTCTTTTTTGCTTTTTAATTGGAAATACATGCTTGGACCTTGAGGCTTAGCTTTAAATATTCTGGCCTCAGGCATCAGGAGAGAGATGAGTTGATTGTTATATTTTTAGATATCGTGGATTCATTGACTTACAAATATAAAATATATATATATATTCTGCAGGAAGAGGGTCTGGGGTGTTTGTCTGCTTACAGAAAGAGAGAAAGTGCCTTTTCTTCCAGGCAGCAGTGTCAAAGCTGCCAAATAGCACAAAGCACAAAAAGCAAACTTTAATTTAAAGATCTTTCCAGGTGAGCAGTTGCGGTTCTGTCGCTGCTACGGGTGGCTCTGTGGAAGTAACTCCGTCTTTTTTCCCTTTTCTGGTTTCTCCAGGGAACAGGGCTGTCCCGTTGCACTAACCACCCTTTCTGTGCACTGGCCTCCCCACCTGTACCAGCTGCAGCGAGCTGGACATTCCTTGCCCAGTTTGCCAGGCAGTCAGAGGTCCCAAACAGTAGGGACGTCATCCCCTTCCCTGGAAAAAAGGGCCTGGGAAGGTGGCCCAGCTGGGAAGAGGCTCCTGGCGGAGCCTGCCCCGTGTTTTTGTGCCGGGAATCGCAGGCAGCCCCATGGAGCACCCTGCTCCCGTCCCCACGGGTCGACGTGGCTCGTTCAAGGAAGAAGCCTCAATTTTCCACCCTCACTCTTTATCCTCTCGCGTCTGTTTCTCAGGACGCTGTGATTTAAGGCGGATCAGAAGGGTTTCTGTTCTCACATGGAACATCCTTGGTTTTCTGTCATTAAAACCCTTCTGCCAAGTCGCTTCTCTCGTTATCTAGCTGGCAGCTGTATGAGGCTTCTGTGCGTAAAACAGACGTTTCCATAGGGACCCTTTGGAGAGGGCTGGAACCCAGCAAAGCGGGGATGACCTGGTCTGGCCCTGGGTGCAGTCCCGAGTGCTCCGTGAAAACTGCGGAGAAATGACGGAGCATCTCCTGGCTCCTTGGGAATAGCCCTGTTTTCCTACCCGGAGCAGAGCTTGGTAACCAGAGCAGGGCTTGGACCGATCTGCTCAGCAAATCGGCTCCTTTCCACGCGGGGCTTAGGTGGAGCAACAGGATTCCCTGCTCGCAGGTGCTTGTCAAGCAGAAAATATATTCCTAGGTTAACTTTAATAGGAACTCCCTTATCTCCTGAATCTGCCAGGGTAGTTGCGAGCTGGCAAACTTGCTGCGGGACAAAGCGAGTGAAGAAGGAGCCACTCTCCGTTCCTTCATTCTGGATGAGGACTGAGCCTACAAATACACATGCTACCTATAAAAGTGTAGGATGGCTGGGTTGCGGGGCTGGGATATGTGATCCATAGGGTTGTCACATCCTGCTGAAGTTAAATTATAGTCACAAACTCAGCTCTCACCTTCTTGGGTGGTAGATTTTTTTTCTTTTGTCTTTAATCCAACGTGTCTCTTAGGCTTCTGGGAAGAACCTGAACCTGAACGATGAGAGCCAGCACGGGCTGCTCATGCAGCTGCTTAAACTCACCCACAACTGCCTGAACTTTGATTTCATCGGCACGTCCACAGACGAGTCCTCAGATGATCTCTGCACCGTGCAGATCCCAACCAGCTGGAGATCAGGTAATGTTCCTGCAGGAAGAGGGCTAATTCCTGGAGCATCCCAGCTGCAAACATGGGTGCCGTTCTGGGACCTCTGCACCTAAAACATGGGCATCTGGGGCCAGCTGTGAAGTCCAGCTTTTCCTCACGTGATTCCAAGTGCGATCCAGCTTGCTGGGCTGGCTCTCCGGAGTTACAAGAACATTCCTCTATCCTTCACCTTACACCTTCCTTGGTGTATTAAAATACACCACCTTGATGTATTTTTCACAAGTCATTGCAGGTTGTTTCGCAGGTTGCTCTCTTAAAATATTATCCTGGGATTTTTGCATAATTCCAAGAGCTTTACCGTATTGCTGGGAAAGGCAATTGTATCAAATCGTAGGACTCTGTTATTAACCTGGCAGATATACGGGCTATTCTTGACTTGGACTTGGTATTTCTTCGGAAAATGTCAGCATAGATAAGCATTAAATCTATGGAATGTATTAAATGGATGTGTTGTCAATAAGTTGCTTCCTTTTGTTTCAGCATTCTTGGATTCTTCGACCCTTCAGTTGTTTTTCGATCTCTATCATTCCATCCCGCCTTCATTTTCTCCTCTGGTAAGTTCAGTGTTTGTCAGCTGCTTCTGCAAGGGAAACGATGATCTTTTGGTAGGATTAATCTGGGAAATTTCCCTGGTTGGAGTGTCACCGAATGATGACACTTTCCAAGATTTTGTTGGCGCTCCCTTTTGATGGAAAGACAAAAGGGACGTTGGCCCCGTTCTGCCAACGCTGCAAAACCAGCAGGTTTTGGAGTGGATCTAAGAGCAACTTGTAGGTTGGAAGTTCTCCCTGCTCCTTTGTCCTTGCATCTACTGCATCCGCAAGCATCTCCTGGATGGCTGCAGCTGATAGTGAATGTAGTTGATCTCAAAACGCTGCTGCAAGTAGCGAGCAAGTCTGGGAGTGCAATTAAGGAATTAGAATTCGCCTTCCACACTTGGAAACTAGGCCATGTCCCAGTGGCATGAAATGGCCACTAACACAGCTGAGCTAAGAGTTGGATCCCTCCTTGGAAAAAAAAAAAAATGCCTGCCAGTCATTTATCTGTTTAACAGGTATTTTTCATAATTAATGCTGCAATGAACACTCGCCCTTTGGCTAGGGAGGGAAGGGTCCTTCAGAAATATTGTTACCGCTGAGACTCAGCACTGCTCATTATGTTGCAGTTACTTAGCTAGCTCTGAACTTGGAGCCTCAGATATTCCTGAGAGATACTAACAGTAGGAGACTTTCTTGGTTACTGAACAGAAATATGAGGCAATTAAGCCTGTAATTGCCCTGAGTTTTGATCAGTAGTGTAAGAGGCGGCACAAGGGCGAGGTTGAACAGCTGGGCAGGCAGCGGGTACAGCGGGCACCGCAGTGGGGATTTACCTCCACATCAGGGCTCCAAGCCACGAGTTCGAAGTGGCTCCTGCTGCTCAGAACCCCATCTGGCACTTGCCCCACTCCTTTCAGTCTCCACTTGCTTTAAGTTGGAGGTTTGGGTTGAAAATGATTTATTATTTTTTTCTCGGCAGCCTGCTATCTTCTGTATTCCTTTTCCAGGTCCTATGTTGGGCTTACCAGCTTTCCTTCCCTCTGCTGATGCTTTGTCATTCTTGCTCTTTCTGTGGCCTCCATTGGAAGAAGTCTTAGTATTTTGGGGGCAGCAGAGTAGAGTTTAGAACAGACTGTTAGACTGTGAATGTTGTCCCTTAGAGTAATTTGTTCTTTTATGTGATTTCTTTGTACTTTATATATAAATTTAAAATGCATAGAATTCTAAAAGTGGTGGCTATAATTTCAAATTCGTCGTTTGAACTAAAGCAGCTGCTGTGCAGCTTGCAAAGGAGCCTCAAAAGAACTGATTTATTGTGCATCATGAAAAGGAAATCCATGTATTCCTTGCATTATTCTCAGTTTATTCTCTTTGCACCTTGTAGGTTTTGTCCTGCTTAGTACAGATAGCTTCTGTACGCAGGTCCCTCTTCAACAATGCAGAAAGAGCCAAGTTCCTTTCTCACCTTGTTGATGGAGTAAAACGAATACTGGAAAACCCCCAGGTGAGTATTTCACATGGAGCTGGTGGGATTTTCTCTGCTTTCTCTCCTTGTCAATTATTTTGATAGACAATTTTGACTGTGTTTGGCCCAGCCAGCCTGGGGACTCCGGCTGCTCCCTGGTGGTACCTCGTGCCCTTTCTCAGTCCTCCTCTCCCTGCTTCTCTCCCTAGAGTCTGTCAGACCCAAACAACTACCACGAGTTCTGCCGCTTGCTGGCGCGGTTGAAAAGCAACTACCAGCTGGGAGAGCTGGTGAAGGTGGAGAACTACCCGGAGGTGATCCGGCTCATCGCCAACTTCACGGTGACCAGCCTACAGGTGGGGACCGTCCTTTCCTCTCCACCATCGTTTCTTTTTTTTTTGTTGTTGTTGTTATTTTTCCCCTTTCTCCTCTCTCCTGGGCTTCTCTTGGAACCAAATTGTTGCCCTCTTGTCTGTTCTTTGCCCCTTGCTTTGCTATAATAGTGCTGGGAAGGAGCCAGCTGCTTAAAAACTGCAAGCTGCAGGACAGAATCCTGCAGGGCAGCACTGCCTGTGCCGTGGCTGCCCGCAGAGCAGCAGGGGAAAGGAAAAGAACGTGCTGAACAGGGCTTGTTCCTGGAATTCTGTATCACTTCCCTCCTCAAACAGAGTTCCAGGGATTGCTCCTCATATGAGTATCATGCCATCTTCTCACAGAGTTTTGCCCAGTATATACCTTGTAACTACATCTGTGCACAGAATACACTTTAAAAACCCGTATAATCTACACAGATGTTAAAATTTGACAAAGTAGCTATTTGGAAGTAGCTGTGAAGTGTTCTTTTGCTCGGGGAGCTGTGTGGCTCCTGCTGCAGAACGAGCGCAGCTGTGATTTGCAGACAGGGGCTTTGGCTCCGCCGTGCGTCGTTGGAACCTGCTTGGGGGTCTTGGAATTTTTCCTGAATGCTGCTATTGCCCTCTGAGCTTAGATGCTATAAAATTCCTTGTTAAAAGCGGCAGCTGTGTCATTAAATCTTCAAGACAGCATCGTTTCTGTGTGAAGCAAAATAACCCGGACAAAATCACGGAGATGGCACCATCCCGCTCTCCTTTCCTCTCTTGGCAGCACTGGGAGTTTGCGCCCAACAGCGTCCACTATCTCCTGAGTTTGTGGCAGCGCCTGGCTGCGTCCGTGCCCTACGTTAAAGCCACCGAGCCTCACATGCTGGAGACGTACACCCCCGAGGTCACCAAAGCCTACATCACGTCCAGGCTGGAGTCTGTGCACATCATCCTGAGGTGAGAGAACAGGGGGACGGCGCCGGTTTGGGCTGCGGGCCCAGAACCCGGGGCAGAAGGTTCTGCCCTCTCCGTTCTGAAGTTCCCTCTAAAAACGGACTCTGGCTGTGGGACATTTTGTCACCAAAGGCTTTTCCAGTTACCTAAACTGGATATCCTGTCCATGTATTTGATGGAAACAAATGGGTGGACATAGAAAAATAAGCCCTGAATGCCCCTCTGAAGGGAATGCTGCTTAGGTTCTCTCTCTTTAGGTATCTACCAGGTCATGGGATGAACTGTTTTAATTAGTCCTGGAGTTCTCAATGCAGTTTAATAGTGAAATTAGTGTATTTAGAGGAACAGGACACTAAAACGTGAAAGATGGATGCTTTTTTTATGAAAGTTGGCAGTAAAGAGACCTTGTTTTCAGCACTGCCTGTTCCACTCAAAGATGCTGATAAAATTAAGGTACAAGAGGAGCTCACTCATCCCAGGTCCTCATGGCCTTTCCCTTTGGGCCACTAGTTCAGATTTATGGCCACCGCAACAGTCGTGCTCAGCCTGTTCCATCAGTCAGCGTAGCCCTCTGTACTATGACAAATCGCAGAGCGGGAGACTTCAGCAATCCCTGGAATTGGGACACCACTGTGGAAAAGCATCTCCTGCCTGCTCGGAAGGAGCCTGTGTCCCGGGTTAGTAATCCTGCATTTGAAGGCCCTTTCTGAGCCGCTTCATTGCTGCGCAGGGATGGCCTGGAGGACCCGCTCGAGGACACCGGCCTGGTGCAGCAGCAGCTGGACCAGCTCTCCACCATCGGCCGCTGCGAGTACGAGAAGACGTGCGCGCTGCTCGTGCAGCTCTTCGACCAGTCGGCCCAGTCCTACCAGGAGCTGCTGCAAAGCGCCACCGCCAGCCCCATGGACGTGGCCGTGCAGGAAGGTGAGCCCCGCGGCCAAGGGCCATCCCCACACCGGGCCGGGCGGATTGGGGGAGAGCAAACGCTGCTGCTGACACCTCTGTGTCTTCAAATACACAAAACTTGAGTCCTGCAAGGAGGAGGCTGTCTGCAGTGGCACTTTTAAATTACTGAAAGCCTCCCAGGCAGATCTGGCGGTCACTGCACTGTGCTAACGTCATGGCTCTTCTGCACCAAGTGCATAACCGAGTAATTTTGAAATAACTGAGCCCTAAAGCAGAACGTTCCACTGTTCAAACCCTGTTTTGGCCCAAGGAAGCGCGCGTCTCCGCCGTGCTCGGTTCTCACGTCCTCTGTTGCTTGCAGGGCGCCTGACGTGGCTCGTCTATATCATCGGGGCGGTGATCGGTGGGAGGGTCTCGTTCGCCAGCACGGATGAGCAGGATGCGATGGATGGCGAGCTGGTTTGTCGGTAGGGACGCCGCTTTCTAGCTGCACCTCGCGCAGTGTCGACGCAGCAGTTGCTCGTGTGGAGCCGCCCCGCCACGTTCTTCCCGTTTTCCCCACCCAAAAGACCCGCTGTGGGACTGGCCATCCCAAGAGAGGAGATTGGCAGCGCTGGCTATTCCGCTTGCTGTTCCCGAACAGCCTTGAGCTGCGCTGGGTGGCTTGGAGACAGCAACCCAAGTGCTCTGTCCTGGTTGCTAGAAGGGAAAGAGGAGCTGAATGTGCTCGTTTGTGGGAGTTGGCCTCTTATCGAGCCACTGGTAAAGGCAACATGGAGCATTAGCTTCCCCTGAAGCTGCTAGTTACTGCAGAAGGCAGGACGAACCCTCGTGTTGTATTTCAGCACCAGGGAGACATTCCTAGAGGTCTCTCTGTCTTCTCCCTTCCCACCAAGGCTACTGTGCCTTCTCCGAGTACCATGGAAGCCGTAGGGACCGTCTTGCACGGAGAAGGATGTGTCCTCGTCTTGGCAACTCTTGATCCCAAACACCAGCGCCCACAAACAAATAAGGAAATGCCCCGTGGCAGGNGTCTTCTCCTTTCCCACCAAGGCTCCTGTGGTTCTCCAAGTGCCACAGAAGCCATAGGGACCGTCTTGGATGTGTCCTCGTGCTCACAGTCAGTCTTGGCAACTCTTGATCCCAAACACCAGCGCCCACAAACAAATAAGGAAATGCCCCGTGGCAGGCGGCTCGGAAGCGGTGCCATGTGCTAGAAATCCCTTGTCCCCGTGTCCAGCAGCACCTGAGGGTGTCTCCTCCCTGCCTCTCCCCAGGGTGCTGCAGCTCATGAACCTGACGGACTCTCGCCTGGCCCAGGCTGGCAACGAGAAGCTGGAGCTTGCCATGCTCAGCTTCTTCGAGCAGTTTCGGAAGATCTACATCGGAGATCAGGTGCAGAAGTCTTCCAAGGTAATTCCCTTTCCTGTGTATCTTCAGGTCACGCCAAATGCAATAATACCTGGGTGCAGTTTTGTTACCTCCCAGATTCTGTGGGTGACTTCAGATGAGTTCCTCACGCCAATACAAAGTAGTGCCTTCTGGCTGCACCTCAGCGTTTGTGCTTTGCTTTCCTGACTCTAAAACGAGCATAAATAAACAGTCCCTTCATCCCAGGACAGTTATCAATATTCTGGGCTCTGAATGCCCTGGTGGCAGCATGCAAAGAACAGGAACATCCTCAGCCTAGAGCCCAGGTCACTTCCAGTAACTCGTGACCTTCCCTCGCCACCCCAGAGATTTCGGACAATGTTGTTGCTGCCTCGAGCAGTGCTTGTTTGGTGGGCAGCTCTGAGCTCCTCGCTGCTGTTTTCTCTCTCCAGCTGTACCGGCGGCTCTCGGAGGTGCTCGGCCTGAACGACGAGACCATGGTCCTGAGCGTCTTCATCGGGAAAATGTAAGTGTTCCCACCCGCAGGCAGCAGTGTCCAGGCTCTGCCTGAAGGTGTAACTGGGACAACTGGAATCCGAGGCAGCGTTGTCAGTCTAAAACTAGTGACGGTAACTTGAGAGACTTATCAGCTGGGATCAGGGGCTTGAGTCGTGCACAGTATCCAGGATTGATTTTGCTGCTGTGGACTCCAACCTGGGCCATAGAGACACAGAAATCCACCCTGCGCCAGGACGATGGATTTGCTTTCCAGTGCCTGCTTAATAAAACTAAAGCCAGAATGGGGACAGCTTCAAGTACTCGTGCCCTCTCGCTGGACTATTGCCAATCACCAGCCACGAAAGCTCTGAGGGGAGGGCACTACTCTATGATTTTTTCCTGTTCTTTTGGTTATTTTTTTTTTCCAAATAGCACTTAGCGCCAGAGTAGCATAAATCTTGTCCTTCCAATTCCGTTAGACGCCCTGTTCGGCCTGCTGCTTGGCAGCCTTCCCGCAGACCCCTCCTCGCCCGAGTTTTTCTCGTGGCTTCGGGAGCCTCCGTTAGCGCCTTAACGCGCTCGCCCGGCCCCGGCGCCGGTGCCCAGTGCCACGTGCCTGGCGACACGCAGCCAGCAGCCTCCCCTCGGCCTCCTTAACCTCCCCGCATCGAGATGTGCCCGGGGCCTGGCCGACCCCGACGTGCCCGCGCTGCACATCCGCAAGGGCGAGATGGCTCTCCTGGAAGGAGCAAGGGCTACTAGAATTCTGCAGCTGACAGTGGATGGTGCAGGTGCAGAATTGCATACGGCTGCATGTTGTCACTGCCGCAGAATTCTCTTACCCTTGCTGCAGAAATCAGCCCTGGAGAGCCACAGAATTCCAAGGGCCTGGGTATGGGCCAGTGTAGCTTGGGACCCAAGTAGTGAAGATTATCTGAAGGATAATTTTCTAGTCAACCAAATGTAAGTACAGTAATTTTATACCAATATTTTGTGGCTTGTGATGTCTGTGGTTCTGGTGGAGGGTGGAACTGATGATGTTGGGTGACTTTTGCCTGGAAGAATCTGCCACACAGCAAAGGAGAAACCAAGCAAACCCCTCTGACGCGTCCTTGTTGTGCTCTCCCCTAGCATCACGAACCTGAAGTACTGGGGTCGCTGCGAACCTATCACTTCCAAGACTCTGCAGCTGCTCAACGACCTCTCCATCGGATATCCTTTTGGGAAGAGCCGGGAATGTACAAAGCACTTAAGCTTCACGAGGGCAGACGAGCGACCCGGCCACTCAGTGGGAACAGGATGGCTCTGCACATAACGGATTCCGAACGCATTTAATCTTTGGGATAGGGAGAAGAGCAGAGCAGAAGCGCTTGCTTGAGTCTTTCACCTAGTTGTTGGGTTCCAGCTGGTGACTGCAGTTTCATCAGCTTTTTAGTGGGCTTCGTAGCTGCTTTGTAATCCCCATCTCTCCAGCCTGCATCTGTGGGCAGTGATGGTCTGTTCTATGGTCTTCTACTTGTCCTTTGTGCCAAGTAAATGTAGGTCTCTACTGCATAGACAAAAGCAATGTAGTAAGACTAGAGGAACAAATAGAAACAAATACAGGAGAGGCTAGAATGTTTTACATAAAACGGACATAAATCCCCTTTCAGCTTTGTTCTGGAGGGTGCTTTGCAAGGAAAAGTGATCTGCTGCTTCCTTAACACCCCCTTTACATACAGTAGTGTTAGAAAGCTGGTGAAACTCAGCGCTGTCCAGTTCATGCTGAACAATCACACGGTAAGTCCTTGTGCCTCTGCCTATCGCAGCCAACTCCGTGTTGAGAAAATCCCCGACGCCTGGACATGCTCCTGAAGTTTACGTGTTTCCTGGATGCTGCCAGGATATGAGAGGAGGGTCCAGGGGAAGTCGTCTTCATTCCTCCTCTCTGTGTTCAAAGCCTGCCCCTCGGTTTGGATGGTTTGTAATGACGTGAGACCTTTCATCCCGGGAGAGTTAATGGAACTGGGATGTTGCCTTAAAAGCAAGAATGTGGGAACGAGCAGCGAGAAGTGAGCACCGGAGCGTCGGGTTCCTGCCCGGCCTCTGTGCACGTTCGGTTACTCGATGCCCTGATGCCGCAGCGATAGGGCTGCATTGCAAGCGTGTTCCTTGAGCCAGGACGGGTTGGTGGCAGTCACACGTGCTCCGCCAGCTCCCGAAACTGCATTGGGACGGCACTGTCCAGTGCTGCTCTTGCCCATGGAGAAGGTGGGAACTGGGAATCTCTCTGCAGCGGGTGATCTGCAGCAACTTGAAGCCCTTGGGAAGGAAGGACGGGATGTCCTGCTGTCCTGGAGGCAAAACAGGGCTTCCCTTGCATAGCTCCCACTGGGGGTTCCACATGGGAAGCAGGAATCTTGGGCAGGACATCCCGGAGCGTTAGCACTTGGGGATCTGCAGGGCTTATTGCCCTCTGCTGGCCTGGGCTCTGGGACAGCTCATGCCAAGAGCTGCTTGTCTGCAAAGTAACTGTGCAGCGCAGCCTGGAAAAGCCAGAAGAATGGAGGATTCATCCGTGACTCGTCCCCAACACAGAGGCCCATTGAGCCTGGCCGCTCGCTTTTAACCCCGCTGTTCTCTTCTGTTTGCAGAGCGAGCACTTTTCCTTCCTGGGCATTAACAATCAGTCCAACCTGACTGACATGAGATGTCGGACTACTTTCTATACTGCACTTGGGCGTCTTCTCATGGTGGATTTAGGTATTACGGGCTTCTCCTGGGAACCAGAGCCGAGTGGTTCGGATGCTGGGCTCCACGGGGTGCTGCGTGCTGCCATTTAGGAGGCTACAGGGCCAGGAAAGGGTGTGAGAAGGGGAAAAGTCAAATGGGATGAGAACGAGGAAGGGGAAGAAGCTAAAGAGTGGCTGGCTCTGTTGCTGTGTGCCAGTCATAATCCATCAAATACTTTCCTGAGGTGGCAGGGCTTGTCCTAAGCTCTTCTAACGCCAGCTGGAGACGAGCAGTGACGGCAGCTCGTGGTCCCCAGCGCTGGGGTGGGCAGCTCTCGACACATCGTTCGCTGGGGCCGCCGTGCAGGTGCAGCCTGTTCCCTCCTGATTGCCTTCTTCTCGCAGGGGAGGATGAGGATCAATACGAGCAGTTCATGCTTCCCCTGACAGCTGCTTTTGAGACTGTAGCGCAGATGTTCAGCACAAACACTTTCAATGAACAAGAGGCAAAAGTAAGTGGGGCAGAACCCCCGCGGTATCCACCCTCTCCCTCTGCAGCGGGTTGCACGTCGCAGGTTCGGTCACACAGGAGAGAACAAATAAAGCGTGAGGACAGAGGGACATTCTTGCCTCTGGCGAGACATTTGCTGGAGTGGGTGGCTTTTCCTCGCAGTGTGTGGGGAGGCGGTGGTGTCCCCTGGGCTCGGGGGGTTTGGGATGCACCCCCTCATTTCAGCAGCCAGCCTGATGTGCCGGTTTTCCCTCTGCTGGGAATGAAACTCCCCAGCACAGTGACTGGCCCAGCTTAAGGCTTGTGGCATTCCCACCTCAGAGCGCTGTGTTTTGACCTGCGGTGTCTTTTTCTTTCGCAGAGAACATTGGTTGGCTTGGTGAGAGACTTGAGGGGAATCGCCTTTGCCTTCAATGCCAAGACCAGCTTCATGATGCTGTTTGAATGGATGTATCCTTGCATTGCCCTGCAACGGGAGCCACCCTGCCAGGCATAGGGAAGGCTCTCCTGGCTATATCCAAATGCCGTGTTCTCCTGGCTAAATACTGAGCAGGGTTTCGCTTCTGTAGTGCCTGGTGTCACGACTGGAAGCTCTAAAATAGCTTTGATTTGCTCAGTCCGAAGAGCCGCCTAGAGGCTTGGCCTGTGAATCCAAAGCTTTTTAACGGGATATCTGCATCTCAGCAACCCCAAGGCTTCTTCCTACTTGCAGAGGCTGACGGCAGTTTGGTAGCTCGGCTCTCCTGATGAGACCGCAGCTGCTGCAGGAGCCTAGGATCTGCCTGGGCTGGAGGAGGTTGCCCTGGTCCAGGCGCATCCGTGCAGTCCCCTCGGGGCACGGCACGTGCTTCCTTGGGGAAGCAGCCCCTCGCTAGCAGCATCCGCTGCTTTCAGCCTCAGGTTGCTTTGCAGGGGCTGGAGGCAGCGCACGAGCTGGTGCTTCCATCAGCTCCTGTCCTTGGGCAGGAGCTGCTGACTTGTTCTTCCTGCACCAAAGGTTCCTTAGCCCTTCCCTCGCAGCTACCCCTCCTACATGCCAATCCTGCAGCGGGCGATCGAGCTGTGGTACCACGACCCAGCCTGCACGACCCCCGTCCTCAAGCTGATGGCCGAGCTGGTCCATAACAGGTAGGAAGCTCCTGCGGGCCTGGCGCTCCGGCCGGGATCGCTCTATCTGCTGCTCCGGCCGTTCGGTGGGTGATGGCACCCAGTTTTGTTTTTGCTGTCCCTATTTATACTTCACGGGGCGCCCCGAGAAGTGCGGGGAGAACTGGCATTGGTTCAGCAGGGAGGGAAACGATAAATTCCAGTCGCGTGTCCCAACCCAGCTAGACCGAGCGACAAGATCAGTGAGCGCACGGAATGTCTCGAGCGTCTTAAGATGGAGGCAACTCGTATTAATATTTAAAACCTGTGCTTAAAATGAGCGTTGTTCAGTCAGCAGCAGGACGGCTGCATCTGCTCTTTGCTAAAGAGGAGCCTCTGATGCTGCGCAGATAATTCCGGAGCTGTCTGGCCGGGCACGGGCGCTTTGCCAGGCGCTGGCCCTGGCCGGCAGCCAGCGAGCACAGCCCGAGAGGAAGGGACCGTTGTTGGAGCCCGGCAGAAAGGGCAGGAGATTGACACAGTCGCTCGAGAGCTCTCGAGAATCCATCCTGCCGGGCTCTCCAGCCCATCCAAACGGCAGCTTTGCAGTAGAACCAACCTGCCCGGCGCGTGTCCCCTCACCGATACCGAAGGGACCTGGAAAACTCCCTGCACGTCGCTTCCCGGCTCTCTTGGCCGCGGCGGGGAGGCAATGCCAAGCCCTGGCTTCCCGGGGCCGTTATGAATAGGAGCCAGTGAGCCTGCTGCCCTCCGAGATGTTCGCTGGGGTTGTGACAGCAGCCTGGGGACCATTGCCAAGGCCGGATTTCCAGACTCCGACTTGTCATATTCCTAAAGTGCAGGAAATACAGGCCCTTTCTTTGGAGACAGCAAAGCTCGTCTGTCCCCACGCGGCCGTGTCCTCTCTGGCTTCGGGAATGAGCTGCAGGCTGGGGCGGTCTGTTGACCCCTTGTGAATAGATTCCCGAGCAGATGCCCCGGTCTGTGGCAGCACACGGAGGTGCCACAATATTGGCTCTGTCTTCACGCTGATGCGCGTGAGCTCACAGTCCTTCCCTGCTTTTCCTTTAGATCCCAACGGCTCCAGTTTGACGTGTCCTCGCCAAACGGCATCCTGCTTTTCCGAGAAACGAGCAAAATGATCACGACTTACGGTGAGCGGCCTCGGTGCGCCCGTGACCCGATGAGCAGGGAATCGGCTGAGCCCCAGGAGCACGCGGGGTGGCCGAGGGACACCCCTAAAGCAAACGGAGGGCAATGCTGCCCTCGTGCTGCCCTGTTTCCATGCCTGCAGCTGGGCTCTGCCTGGCTCCTGCTGGAACCCGGCTGTTAACATTAAAGGTTCCCACCTTCCGTCTGGGAAGCAAATGGCCAGTGTTTGCGACCAGCTTCCCGGTCGCTCCTGCTGCTTTGTTTCCCCGGGACCCCAAGGGAGAAGGGACCTGGATGCAGCTGCTGAAATACTGAGTCCGTTCCTGTGCTCCTACAGGGAATAGTATCCTAACGCTTGGGGAGGTCCCAAAGGATCAAGTCTACGCCTTGAAGCTCAAGGGCATCTCCATCTGCTTCTCCATGCTGAAGGCCGCGCTCAGCGGCAGCTACGTCAACTTCGGGGTCTTCCGCCTGTACGGGGACGACGCGCTGGACANTCTGGGAAGTGAATGGCCAGTGTTTGCGACCAGCTCCCCAGTCGCTCCTGACAGCTCCGCTGTTTTGTTTCCCCGGGAGAAGGGAGAAGGGACCTGGATGCAGCTGCTGAAATACTGAGTCCGTTCCTGTGCTCCTACAGGGAATAGTATCCTAACGCTTGGGGAGGTCCCAAAGGATCAAGTCTACGCCTTGAAGCTCAAGGGCATCTCCATCTGCTTCTCCATGCTGAAGGCCGCGCTCAGCGGCAGCTACGTCAACTTCGGGGTCTTCCGCCTGTACGGGGACGACGCGCTGGACAACGCGCTGCAAACCTTCATCAAGCTGCTGCTCTCCATCCCTCACAGCGACCTCCTGGTAAGCGGGCGCCTGCGTTCCCAGCGGGAACACGTGGCTGCGGAAGGCAGCGCGGGATCATCCGGTGAGGGATGGGCACGTTCATGGCACTCCCTGGCACCCCGGCGAGGCAGGAAAACGGCAGCCTTTGCCATGGGCACATCTCTCCGATGGGGTTTGCTGCAAGCCACAGCTGAGCAATTACCAAAATAACTGCTGCTCTCCGTGCAAAATGCATCCTGCAAGTAAAGGATTGTTCTTCCCTGTCATACCAGGGCAAAGATCTCCATACAGCAGCCTGCTTGCTGCAGGCATCCCCCTGCGGAGCCTTGCTCCTGCCCACCTCTCGGATACAGAAATGCAGCTTGCANGGTGAGGGACGGGCACGTTCGTGGCGCTCCCTGGCACCCTGGCGAGGCAGGAAACGACAGCCTTTGCCATGGGCACGTCTCTCCGATGGGCTTTGCTGCAAACCACAGCTGAGCAATTACCAAAATAACTGCTGCTCTCCGTGCAAAATGCATCCTGCAAGTAAAGGATTGTTCTTCCCTGTCATGCCAGGGCAAAGATCTCCATATAGCAGCCTGCTTGCTGCAGGCATCCCCCTGCGGAGCCTTGCTCCTGCCCACCTCTCAGATACAGAAATGCAGCTTGCAGCAGAGCTTTGAGCAGTGTCAGCACAGTCCTGCCCGGCAAAACAAGAGAAAAGGGGTCGATACAACAGTGCTGGGGGCCTGTTTGGACAGGGTTTTAAGTGGCAGGAGGAATAATCTAGTCTCAGAAGTAATGCTGTGAAAGAGGTTGGTTTGGTCTCATTCCAGGAGATTCCCTAAGCAACCTTGAGGTGATTGATCACTGGCTTGGGTATCTCCCATGGCAGAAAGTGGGGCTGGTGCTTCCAGAGGAGCCAGGAAGCCTGACGTCTTTCTCGCTTTCTCTCTCTGTAGGATTATCCCAAGCTCAGCCAGTCCTACTATTCCTTGCTGGAAGTTCTTACCCAGGACCACATGAACTTTATAGCCAGTCTGGAGCCTCACGTAATCATGTATATTCTCTCTTCCATTTCAGAAGGCCTCACTGCACTAGGTAATTAGTTCTGTTCTGTTGCATTCTTAGAGCTTTGGGTTTGGAAGCGAGTCTGCAATACTGCAAATTCAAAGTAATAAATAAGTGTCAGGTTGAGGCCACCAAGCCGTGCACTGTTGTCCTGGCTGTGGGTCATGGATCTTGGTGTCAACCTGTATTTGTCTCCTATTTTCCGCACTCATAGAAGGGCTTACAGAGAGGTGGATTGGGTTGTTGAGTCTGTTGAGAGTCACCCTGTTTCACCTCTATTAAAGCTGAGACATTGGAGATAACGAGCGCATCAGTGAGCAGTCACTGGTGCTCTGGGTCAGATGGCTCTTGCTGAGCCCGGAATGGGAGCGGGTGATGGATGTTGTCCCGGGAATCCGCCCGGGTGCATCCGGCAGCTCTGCAGCGTCTCCCGCTCTGTTCCCGCAGACACCATGGTTTGCACAGGCTGCTGCTCCTGCCTGGACCACATCGTCACCTACCTCTTCAAGCAGCTGTCCCGCAGCACCAAGAAGAGGAGCACCCCGCTGACGCAGGAGAGCGACCGCTTCCTGCACATCATGCAGCAGCACCCGGAGATGATCCAGCAGGTGAGGAGCAGGGCCCTGGTGTGGCGGGGCATGGGACGCTGCCCGGGAAGCCCTGGATTCTTCCCGCATGACATCACATCCCTGCTGTGAAGCGCCGGGCTTTTCCTGAGGGAAGAGCTTTTTCTGGCTGATTCTGCATCCCTCCCGTGCGTTCATGATGTGGTAGGTCTGATCTGAACGTGCACTTCAGGGCAGTGGTTTTCCGTGTGCAAGGAACACCACTTTGCGTTTCAGAAGTCAAGGGAAGTAGCACAAAATGAGTCTTTTTTCCTTTAAAAATTTGGTACGAGCTGCACTAGCCACTTGTAGAAATGGAGCCAAGAAATACCCCTTCTGCCAAAAACCGCATGATCCTGTTCTGCCCTGCTGGGGGCTGTGTGGAAGCCCTGGAACAACTCGGTGCCTGGGCACACAGAGCAGAACCCGGGGGCTCCCACTTGGGCTGGAATTGTGCTGGAGCGATGCAGGAGCAGCCTCGAGCACTGCCTGGGCACCCACTGCCTCGGCAGGAGGTTTTGGAGCGGGTTTTCCACGCTGGGAGCACATCTGTCGTCCGTCTCCTGCCTCTGTTCCCAACACCTTTGAGTATGCATGGAGCTGGCTGGGATCTGCATCCTCTGCAGCTCTTGGATATTTGTGGAGCCCAGTGCCACAAGCGGAGAGCTGGATCTCAGGGCTGCTTTTAAGCCTCCGACTCCCTTTTCCAGATGCTGTCGACCGTGCTGAATATCATCATCTTTGAGGACTGCAGGAACCAGTGGTCAATGTCTCGGCCTCTGCTTGGCTTGATACTGCTCAATGAGAAGGTAACCACCCCACCCCAGCTGCAAAAGCCACCAAGTCTCACTTACAAGAGCGCTAGAAATCCCGGGATGAGCTGTGACACATTCCCTCCCCGTTCCTGAAGGGGCTGTGTTACGTCCGGGGCCAAGTGGGCTTTGCTTGGAAAATTAACCCGTCCTTCTTTTCTCTTGGCCAGTATTTCTCGGACCTGCGGAACAGCATCGTGAACAGCCAGCCCCCGGAGAAGCAGCAGGCCATGCACCTGTGCTTCGAGAACCTCATGGAGGGCATCGAGCGCAACCTGCTCACCAAGAACAGGGACAGGTGAGTGCGGAGGAGCCTTTGGGGAGCCCCGAGCGACACCCCGGAGCCCTCTTGACGCGCCCCGCTCTGCCTATCCCCTAGGTTCACCCAAAACCTGTCGGCGTTCCGGCGGGAGGTGAACGACTCCATGAAAAACTCCAGCTACGGCGTGAACAGCAACGACATGATGAGCTGACGTCTCCCGCCGCGAGTGCGGAGCAGCGACTCTTTGGCCTGGCCCCGAGGGGTTCCCGTTTCCGATGGAAAGAAAAAGAGGGCGTTTCCAATCCCTGCTCTTCCCTAGGGCCGGATTGCGCTCGCTTTGACCGTACTCCACGTCCGAGGGCGGAGGGAACAGGAGGGGTTGAGCTCAGCAGGGCAGGGGGCTTCTGTTTCCCTGGGAGGGGGTGGAAGGGCATAAGCCGGGTGCAAGAATCCAGCGTCTCCCTACCCGAATGTCTGCGTGGAACGCCAGCGCTCTGCTGCAGCCTGCCTTGTAAAAAAACATGTACATTTTTTCATAACATTTTGAACAAGGTTTATATTGACTCGATTTAAGAAAAAACGAAACAAAACAAAAAAAAAAAAAAGTGTGATTGAAATTTTTACAGAGTCCTGGTGCACCAGTGCTGGCGTGAGGGGTTGCGTATGCGAGTGAGGAAAGCGTGTCCTGCAGGCCTGAAGCTTTACTGGGCGAGGGGTGGGTGTGTGAAAGTGCAGAGATTTATTTAGTGACAAGTGTAGAGAGAAGCGCAAAAAAAAAAAAAAAAGAGAAAAAAAAAGGAGAAAAAAAAAGCAAACATTGTAAAATTCCAAATGTATATTTTTTCTTATTAAGCCCCTTGAAATCACAACTTCCTGTTACCGTCTTGCCCTTGTTATTAGGAACTCTAAGCCATGCCGCGTGGTCTCATTCGTGCTGCTCGTGGGTGTCTCCTACCCCTCCGTGTGACCGTGGGCGCCGTCCCCGTGTCCCTCTGCTCCCCGCGGGGCCCCGGCCTCCCTCCCTGCGGGAGCCGCTCTCCTCTCGCCCTTGGCCTCGCTTCCAGCTGCTCCGGAGCTGGAAAACGGGGCGGAATCCGCGCGCCCGCGGCGACGTGCCCGGAGCGAGCCGCCGCGCGCAGGAGCCCCCGCGCAGGGTTCTTATTAACAAGGTTTGCCTAGCATGAAGTACGTAACACCCCCCAAAAACGAGTCCGTTCTTTTGCTAAGTCACCATAATCAATGTTTTTGGATATAAAATTTACTTCCAGAGGAAAGCGGAGCGGGGAGGGAAACCCGTTTGCCTTGTACTTTTTCCACTATTGTTGCTGCTAGTCGTGTGCATTCTCTAGCTCAGCTCTACCCCCGGCCACTCAGTCCTTAGGGTTTCAGTTTCTCTCCCCAGGCACCACCTCCTCTTAATTTTATTTTATTTCGTTTTCCTTTTTTTTTTTTTTTTTTTTTTCTTTTTCCTGCTCCCCAAGGACGGGGTGTCCTTTTCCTCTGGCGATTGTGTGTGTTGGGTCCTTTTCTCGCGTGAGCAGATTGCTGGTTGACTTGTAAGGGTGTTTGCTGCATACAGTGTAAGCATCGTGACTGCAAATAAACTTCAATGGTTTCTACTGAGCCGCGTCCGTCTGGGCCTCGCCGCGTCCTCGGCCCCTTGTAGCTCTAGTGACTCGCGGGGCACACGGGGTTTCGCAGATGTTTATTTACAAGCTCTGCCCTTGCACGGGGACCTCCCCGCGGGGTCCGGGGCCGCACCGGTCTCCCCACGGGGTCCGTTCCCGCGCGCCGGCCCGGCCTCACGCCGACGCTGCTCCCGGTGCTCCGGCGGGCGCCGGCTTTGCGGAGCGGTTGTAGACGACGTCGTTGCAGCCCTCTCTGTTCCGGGCTATTTCGATGGCGAGAAATTGGATTCTGGTGGCTGCAAGGTGGGGGACAGGAGCGGCTCAGAGACGGTGCATCCGTAGCCTCCCCGAGGACGGTGTCCCCCCGCGCTCCCCGAGAACGGTGCGTCCCCCCCCCACACCCCGCGTTCCTCGGGGACAGGGGCCCCCCCTGCACCTTGCGCTCCTCGAGGACAGTGTNTGGCTGCAAAGGGGGGGGACAGGAGCGGCTCAGAGATGGTGGCAGCGGCAGGGGTATCCGTAGCCTCCCCGAGGACGGTGTCCCCCCGCGCTCCCCGAGAACGGTGCGTCCCCCCCCCACACCCCGCGTTCCTCGGGGACAGGGTCCCCCCCTGCACCTTGCGCTCCTCGAGGACAGTGTCACCCTCCCGCTCCTCGAGGACACTGTCCCCCCACCCTGCTCCCCAAGGACGGGGTCCCCCCTGCGCTCCTCGAGGACAGTGTCACCCCGAGGATGGGGTCCCTGTGCTCCCCGAGGTCAGTGNCCCTGCTCACCGAGAACCGTGTCCCCCCGCTTCTCGAGGACGGTGTCACCCTGAGGACAGGGTCCCTGTGCTCCCCGAGGACAGTGTCATCCTCCCGCTCCCTGAGGACGATGTCCCTGCACTCCCCGAGGACGGCGTCCCCCACGAGGACGGGGTCCCCCCTGCGCTCCTCGAGGACGGTGTCACCCCGAGGATGGGGTCCCCCGCTCCCCGCTGAGAACAGGGTCCTCTCTGCGCTCCCCGAGGATGGTGTCATCCTCCCGCTCCCTGAGGACGATGTCCCTGCACTCCCCGAGGACGGCGTCCCCCACGAGGACGGGGTCCCCCCTGCGCTCCTCGAGGACAGTGTCACCCCGAGGATGGGGTCCCTGTGCTCCCCGAGGTCAGTGTCCCCCCCGAGGACATTGTCCCCCCACCCTGCTCCCCAAGGACGGGGTCCCCCCTGGTGCTCCTCGAGGACAGTGTCACCCCAAGGACGGGGTCCCCCGCTCCCCGCTGAGAACAGGGTCCTCTCTGTGCTCCCCGAGGACGGTGTCACCCTCCCGCTCCCTGAGGACGGGGTCCCCCCTGCGCTTCTCAAGGATGGTGTCACCCCGAGGACGGGGTCCCTGTGCTCCCCAAGGATGGTGTCCCCCCTGAGGACACTGTCCCCCCGCTCCCCAAGGGCGGGGTCCCCCCTGCGCTTCTCGAGGACAGTGTCACCCCGAGNACAGGGTCCCCCCGCGCTCCTCGAGGACGGTGTCACCCCGAGGACGGTGTCCCCTGCTCCCCCCTGAGGACAGTGTCCCCCACTCCCCCACGAGGACGGTGTCACCCCAAGGACGGTGTCATCCCCCCCTGCTGCTTGACAATGGTGTCACCCCGAGGACGGTGTCACCCCATGCTCCCCGAGGACGGTGTCCCCGCGCTCACCGAGGATGCTGTTCNGTGTCCCCCCGTGCTCCCCGAGGTCAGTGTCCCCCCCGAGGACATTGTCCCCCCACCCTGCTCCCCAAGGACGGGGTCCCCCCGCGCTCCTCGAGGACGGTGTCACCCCGAGGACGCTGTCCCCCCGAGGACGCCGTCCCCGCGCTCACCGAGGATGCTGTTCTCCTCCGTGTAGCCGTCGCGGCAGTCCAGGCGCAGCAGCGTGCCGAAGTTGAAGTCCTCCACGAGGCCCTCGAACTGCAGGCAGAAGGGCCGCCACTTCTGCGCAGGGCGGCGCGTGGCGGCCACCACCGGCGGGGGGACACAGCCCGTGTCCCCACCATCCCAGTGTCCCCGCCACGTTCCCACGTCCCAACCCGTCCCGATGTCCCCCCCATCCCGATGTCCCCCCCCCATCCCAGCGTCCCCCAGCATGCCGATGTCCCCCCTTCCCTGCTGTGCCCCCCCCTCGTCCCAGG
>VWPW01020014.1:9322-91617 GCA_013389825.1 Crypturellus undulatus
CGCCGGCCCGGCCTACGGCGACGACGCGCCACCCTACCCCACCATCCGCCGCGTGCAGTCGCTGCACGTGCCCGCGCCGCCCGCCGCCGCTGCCATCCGCTCCGTGCCCATCTCGCGCACCGAGGTGCCCCCGGACGACGAGCCTCTCTACTGCCCGCGGCCCCTCTACCAGTACAAGCCCTACCCGCCGCACTGCGACTACCACGTCACGCAGCTGCAGCCTTACTTCGAGAACGGGCGGGTGCACTACCGCTACAGCCCTTACTCCAGCTCCTCCTCCTCCTCCTACTACGCCGACGGCGGCTTCTACGAGCTGGAGCCCTACAGCACCGTGCGGGCCCGGCCCTTCCACCCGCTGCCCGGCCGCAACGCCGCCGCCTCCTACCCCTCGCGCCTGCAGAGCCGGGGGCTCTACCGCTACGGCGGCTTCTCCGCGTACCCCCGCGGCGGCCTCGTCAACCACGCGACGGGCAAGGAGCACAGCTTCGTGAGCAGAGACGTGCCGCCCGCGCCCGACACCAAGCACCCGTACACCTCGTGGGACCTGGAGGACATGGACAAGTACCGGCTGCAGTCCATCCGCCGCGAGAGCCGCGCGCGCCAGAAGACCAAGGGCCCCGTCATGTCGCAGTACGACAACGTGGCCCCGCTGCTGCCGCCCGAGGAGCTGGCCGGCCTCGACGTCGTCCACCTGCGCAGCAAGTCGGATCCGGGCAAGAGCGGCCTCCTCGCCGTGGCGGAGGCCAAGGAGGGCAGGTACCCGGCGAAGGCGGCGACGCCGGACGGCGACGAGCGCTACTACATGCAGCACGGCGAGCCGGAGCCCGACAGGGGCCACTACCCCGGCACCTATGGCAACGGGCAGCCGGAGAAGCCCTCGCTGCCGCAGAAGCAGAGCAGCGTGCGCAGCAGGAAGGCGCACGAGGGCGGCTGCGCGGGGCACACGCCGCATGACGCCGGCCACCGGCCGCCCCCTGAGCCCAAGAACGGGCCCCCGTACGCCGAGTACCGGCCCAAAGCGGCGCCGGAGCTCCCCGCCGACTACCAGCACACAGGCGGCAAGTACGTCCCGGCGCCCCAGGAGACCCTGAGGCTCAACCACAAGGAGCTGCGGGCGGCGGAGGAGAGGCCCGACGTGGAGAGGCCTCGCGGCAGGCTGGAGAAGCACTCCCGGGACTGCTACAAGGAGGAGGAGCACGCGGCGCCGCCCAAGCCCGAGCGCAGCCACAGCCTCCGCGTGCAGCAGCACCCGGACGCCGCGGCGGAGCGGGACTCGGCGCTGCTCTACCCCTACCAAACGCTGGGCAAGCGCCCCGGCCACGTGACTGTGCTGTCCCACTACGACGGCGCCGAGGATTTCCACCCGCGCGGCGGCTACGGCGCCGGCTTCGCGCCGCCTGCCTTCGCCCCCGCGCACGCCAGGACTTACGCCACGGCCCTGGGCCAGGGCGCCTTCCTCCCCGCCGAGCTGTGCTTGCAGCGGCCCGACACCGAGGTCCACGTCGAGTGAGCTGCCGCCGGGGTGGGGGGGAACGAGGGGATAGAGCCTAAGCAGCCTCTGCTGGCCAGCGGACTGTTTTATTTTTTCAGATAGAAGAGCAAAAAAAAGAAAAAAAAATTACAAAAAAAGAAATCCCACAAAAAAAGACACGTCCCCACCCCAACGAGCAAAGCAACCCCTCCCCTCGCAGCCCACCACTCACTGTTTTTATGTAGTAGAGATTTAGCTTTTCCAGGTAGTTTGGGATAACTGGAACGCTCGGGCGGGCTCTTGGCGCGCAGCGAGGTTAGGGGATAGACTGGCATGGGGGAGGCAGGGAAGAACTGGAAGAGAGGGGCAATGGGGAAGGAAAAGAGGATTTTCCTTCCCCGGCTACGACACGGGCGATCCCCACTGCTTCCTCACGTGGTCCTGTGCATGGTGGTCCCTGCATGCTGCTGTTCCCCGTGTAAACCCCACTGGAACCAGGCGGCCCTTCCCACCACTAGCTTCCCAGGGAGGGTCTCGATGCCATCCCTGGGGGCAACCACTGCTTTATCCCCCCTGGGTTACACAGCAAGAGCTGGGGGAAAGACCTGAGGGTTTTCTTCTAGATAAATGCCGAGGTCCTGCCTCCAACCAGTTTTCGCTTAGCAGAGCCGCTCAAGCTGCCTTCACGCGGGTCGGAGCCCCTTTGGAATTCACCTTTGGAACCGGTTGGGAATACCGCGCACTCCTGAAGTTGCTTAACGAGCTGCTTCCCACTGCAGGCAGCCAGATCACTCACAATTCTGGAGGCCAAGCTAACAGAAGCCAAGCAGGGCAGGTCTGTGTTTCTCTAGGCCGCATCCTGCTGCTCTGGATCAGGGAACGCTCCTCCGGACCCGAATCCTGCAGCCTCCTAGTGCCGTGCTGGCCCTGGGAAGCCACGCACGGGAGTCACACACTGCCCGGGCGCTGTGAAATAATTTTGCCTCCCTTTTTGCAAGCGTAGCCCTTAACCCCAGTATTCAATAGGGACAGAAGGCCAGTGCGCTCCTCGTAATACACCGCTCGTGTCGTCCTAGGTGTTTAAAAGCTTTGCGTGGCGCAGGAGGAGTCGGGCAGCATCTTGCAGCCCCTCGGCCCTCCCTGAGCTCGGCACAACCCTCCTTACCAAGCACATCCACCCTCTAGCCCGGCCTTGCAAGCAATACTTGAGATTTAGGAGTCTGAAACGCTCGCTGGCAAATACCAAGGCCGTTTCCTCTTCTGTTTAGTCCAAGACCTTCCCCACCTGCTTTGAGTCTCTGGTGTCTTACCAACCTGGAGGTCCTGCGGTCCGCGCGCAGCTGGGAAAGCTAAAGGGAACTCGTATCCCATGTGTTTTTTGAACAACAAAGTTTCATGGCTATTTTGAGGGTTTTAAATCGTAAAGAAAAACTGCTTCTCGTAGCTAGCCAGGCTTTACCATCTGCTTCTTTTGACCTTGTAGCCTTGTCCAGGGCTGTTTCCATAGGGAACGGCACCTTGTGGTCCTCCTTTCTTGTGCAACGCTGCTGTTTCAGGCGTCTTGTTGCGAAGAGCTCTTCGGAAATCAAGCTGGCGGGCAGCAAAGCAAAGCAAAGCACTGTGATCCAGGCCGCCACATCCCCTCGTGAGCAGCGACCAGGCAGAGGGGCTTGTTTCTTTGGAGGGGAAAGCTTGCTTTTCAGAAAGGAAGCAAATAAACTTCTTTGGTGCAGGCTAGCCCAGGGAGTCCGGTTTAAGGACATGCTCCCCACAGAGGCATTTTGGTTGTTTGGGTTTTTTTTTTTTTTTTGCCTCCCTCTTTTTTTTTTTTTAGGGCCCCACCATTGTAGCACAGTCTCCCCGCCGCCCAGCACCTGCTAAGGTCTCCCGTTGAGGCAGGGCCGTGCGTTTGGTTCAGGCTATTTGGGATTCAGGTAACGAGAGCCGGGGGTGAAGCCTCTCTCTCCACGAAAGCCTTAACTCCCCCTTCCTGCTCCCCCAGCAAATCCTCCTCCTCAACCTCGGTTTTGGCCTTACGTTAACCAGGACTATCCTCCTACCTGGGGGCTGAGCTCGGCTCCCGCCCGCCGTAAACGCCTCTCTGGATGTTCCTGCTCGAAGCCACTGTCTCCTTCCAGGTACCAAGTGCCATCCCTGGACAATTTCTGCTCCTTCTAGACTTCTGCTAGCGCTGCCCAGGCCCCCAAGCTCTTGGTGTTGCTGCTGCCCGAGCCCACCATCGCCCCCACGTCCACCCCACGAAAGCCATATCGTGAACTATGCAGTTCTGCTCTTGCACTGTGGTCAAGCTGATGCTCCTTAGCGAGGCAGTTTTCCCCTCCCCATAGACGGGGTCAAGAAGAGCCAGAATCGTGGCCCACAAAGGCACAGAGCGAGGGGAGCCGGTGGCACCAGGGGACTAAGCAAGGTGGGTGATGCAGAGGGAGAGCTCAGTTCTTCGCACCCTGGCCGAGGAAGAGGAGAAAGGGGCAGAGCCAGGCGAGTAACAGCCAACTGCAAGTCCAGTTCTGCTCAGGTTAAGTCATTTGCTGCCTAATCTCATCCCCTCCAAGACGACAAGCAGCTGTGCTTTTAAATAATTCCCCTGTACCTGCCAAGAGCTACCTGCATTCTGAAAATTGCTGCTTCTTAAGTTTCCAGTTGACCCTCTCCCTAGCGCCTTCAAGAGCCAGGGGTCAATAACTCTGGATTTCCACCTCAGACCGGGACGTGCAGGAGGCCTTGGCTGGAGAAGGGGGAGCGCAGACCTTAGGTGAGTCACTAGGATCTAGCCCCTCTGAAGTCTTAAAGCATTTATTAATTTTTGAAAGCCTCGTCAGGTGAAATCTGTGTATTTGAACACCCACAATTCGTGCCTACATCTTCCCCGAGAGCCTCGTCTTACGCTCAGCACTTGGAGGGGGTCAGTCAGGATTGCACAGTGGTCCCAAGTTGCTCCAAGAAACCAAAACCAACCTGAAAACACGTCGTTCCTCCTTAACCTCAGACAGAGAGCACCTCGTGTGCCCTCTCTGCCACTCCTCAGCACCTCGAAGGGCGCTGATGGAGCGACGTGTTCTGCTCTAGGAAACCTGGACGAGCCCCTTTCCCTTCCATTGAGCCTCGTGCTGCAGAAAACCCCTGCTGAAGGGCAGGGGCTGGTTTAAACATTACCCCATGTGTGCAGAGTTTGGCCTTGTCCAGGTTAATGTGGGGAGAAAAGGGTTGTTTTGCAGTTCATTTTCCTGCTGTAGAAGACTTGATTTTTTCCCCTTTCCCTGAGCCGCATGAGAGAAGCGTCCCAGAAAGTCTTGGGTTACCTTCAGAGTTCCCTTCTCTTTAATTTATATAGTGTTTTTTTTTTTTTTTTTTTTTGTGAACTGGTGTAAAATGTATATGCCGACAAGCTCCTGTATTTTTATGTAAATATTTTTTGTGGTTTCCCCACTCCCCCTCTGTAAATATTTAGACTTCTCACCTTGTAAGATGCAGACGTGGTTTTGTTTCCGTTTTTTATTTGTACTGTAATGCAACAATCCAGACTGAGGTGTCTTGTGGTATTAAACAAAAGCAACAGTCCCACTGAGCCCACACTCAGATGTACAACTTGACAGCATTAATTAAGCCAGGTTAAAAAACTATTCCTTTGTGTCCGTGTCTATTTGTGCCTCTGCCTCATTAATTAATAGTGTGTTAAGAACTGGCCGGGGGGGGACGGAGCCTGTTTGGAGGAGCTGGTATCTCTGAAGATAAAGGATGGGTAAGTGGGACTTCATCTGCTAAATCCAGCACAAAATTGCTCACCAAAGGCCTCTCCCCCCTGCTTAGCTGCTCAGTTCCACACGAGGCAGAACTGCTTCATAAAAGGAGGAATTAAAAACCCATGCAAGACACAAGCAAGCGAAAAAAGTGACTTGACCTTCCCAGCCTGGCTGTCCTCTCAGCCGGGGTGACAGCGCAAGGGGAAACGTCACGGCGCTGGCACCCGAGCCGGGGGGCACACGGAGTTTGGACTAACAGATGGCAGCGAGCGAGGGATCCTGGCACCGCGGCAGCGTTAGTCAGAGTTAATTTAACAGCACACGAGCAGAAGAAATGAGGCCAATCTGGTGTTTGTGACCACTGCGAGGACTCCGGTTTCTGGGTCTCTGCTCCTCCCTTGCCCAAACGCAGGCTTCAGTCACAGCGTTTTCAGCTAAAAGAGAAGCAAACGAGACACTAACCTTCCCCTTGACAGCCATTCCTGAGTTATACCCTCCTGGTGGAGATTCACTTACAAAATAGAGTAATAAAGTAAAAAAAAAAAAAAACCCTCTAAAGTGTCAAAGAACCAGTAAAACCACATTGAGAAGCTTTTTGTTTGCCTGAAGAACCGTCTCCACCAGGTAGCGCTGTGCAACAGCGCTTGCTGCTAAAATCCAGCTTTTTAAGCCATTTAAAAGGATTACGTTCCAGTCTAGTACGCAAATATAGTCAAGAGCTGCTATTTTTTTTTGCACCAAGACAGGGTCACACCTTTCTGATCAGCGAAGGCAACAGCAAAGCACAAGAGCCCCTCCAGAAAGGGCTGCTAACCTCAGGGGTGGTTTATTTGGAAAGATGCCCCGTTATTTTCTCTGCCTCCTCAACACAGCGAGGACAAAACGCTTCAGCAGGGCTCCCAAATCCAAAAGTTCCTCCCTTGCCCCTCGGTGATCCTGTCGGGATGAGCGCAGGGGTCTGGGAAGCACCAAGCACCTGGAATTGCTACCCAGACCCACATGGGGACCCCCTGAAACGCTGACGGAGGCCACGTACTTTGCCCTGTTGGGTTCCAGACGCCCAAAACTTAATTTAACCGAGTAATTTTCAGGTTAGGCTTTGAGCCTCAGATAGATCATTAGGAAAACAGAGAAATGCCCCTTCTGAAGAGCCAGGGAAGTTAATTACTGCTTGGGAGGCATACGGATACCAGAGCAATCCACATCACAGAACTGGGAGGACATTTAACTATTCCCTTTTCAGAGCAGGGGGCTGAATGAATCTGAGGAGAGACATCACCACAGGCTAACAAAACCCAGAGCATGGCTGCAGTAAAAACTATATCAAAATACATATAGATGACAGGGCAAATTATGCTAGACCTCTTCTCTGGCACTTCCAGCTTTAAAGTCCTTCACTCTGGCACCTTAATAGCCTTTTTTTTGTGGGTTTATATTATAGTTGCAACCTCTGGGCACACATTAGCACACATTACACGTTCTTGTGCAGAGCGTGGTGCTCTCCCGACCTCAAGTTCAGCAGCCCTGGCATCCTCTCCCTGGCTTTAACCTCTTCTCCTGGAGGAAGGATAACGGAGCAGGGATAAGGGGGAGATGGGAGCGCATGGGCCTCTTGGGACACTCACACCAGACTCTTGAAAGAGCCAAGAGCACCAACGCTCAGACCTTGTGCTCTACCCACCTCAGCAAGTGATTTGCTGGCCCAATTACCCTGTCTGCTCTGCTGTCTTTTTAAGGATGAAGTCAGTGGCGAATGTTTTCCGCACAGGGAAACTCATGGATATTTCCCAGGATACGAGCTGCACAGCCAGCTCGGTTTCCTCGAGGGGAAGAAACAGGAGAGAAAAGGTGCAAGGAAATAAGAAGTTCAGTCGTCTTTACTTCCAGCACAGCCCCGTGTTTCTCCCCCTCATTACACAAATGGGGTTTATTTCCCCATTGGAAACTGCTGCTTTTCCAGAGCTCAGGCGGGAGGTACCAAAACAGGGAGCTGAACGTCGGTGCAAACCTGATCTTACACACCCCGGTGACCATGAGGGACGATTCACCTTCCCTATTCCCTGGAGCATCCTGCTCCCCGGAGGCCTGTTCACATGTGGATGCTCAGGGCAGTTAATCTGAATAAGATTTGGGTAGATAAACTGAATTGAATCCCCATGTGGACACATTTCCCCCGAATTAAAAGCAGGCTTCATTTAATTTAGCTCTGAAGTAAACAATCAAATTAAGGCCACTTTAATTCCGAGCAAGAGCATCCACGCTACAGGCCAGCACAGCTTAATCCACTCTGAATTCGTGCCGTTAGTTAATTTGGATTAATTTTCACCCAAGAATCCCTGTCTGAATGAGCAAGGATGTGCAAGGGCCTCCTTGAACTCCTTCTTCTAGATGATTTGAGGGCAGCCAACACGGAGCCTTCTTCAGCAAGCAGTGACATTGGGCAACTTGGGAGAACAATTTTAACTCCATCTGTGACAAGATATGCGACTTCTTTGCCTCTTTAGGTTAATTTCCATTCCATAAACACAAACCCATGTGAATATAAGAGATGGATTTTACCCTTTTCTTTAAAATGGAGAAAAAAAAAGGGGAAAAAAAAACCACAGACATATTAACAGTTTTAACCACAAGAAACCAAGCTTCACTGCTCTTGCTCCTCACAAGACAGCTTGCTTAGAAGCTGGTGTCATACATCATGTGCAAATCCTTATTATTGCACATGCAATCAGTTTATATAAACAGTGATTAAATCTGCGCCTACAGTAGAAACTTCTCGTTAATGAACTAGCCCAACTTTTGCACCACTGTAGCTAAACGATCACTTATTTCCTAGCATAAACAAGGCCATAGGTTAAGCACAGCCATTCCATCAAGTACAAGCATTAAAAAAAAAACCCATGCCTATTAGTGTCGGAGCTGAGAGAATAATTAGTTTTACCTTTTTTCTGCTCGCAAATGCTTGGCAGCAACTTAGAATTTTCTTGGATTTATTTATGAGGGAAAATTTGCACAATTATTCCTGCAAATAATTAGTTATTGATCGGCGAGTTTGCTCAGGGAAAAGCACTCGGAAAGAAATCAATCCATTATTTGAGCAGGAGTTGGTGCTTGGGGATTTGTGTCACTGGAGTCACAGTTTTGGGCTGCTATTCGCCGAACAGAACTCTGCAAATTACTAACTTTTCTTCCCTATGCAAAAACCTTTTACAGAAGGAATCAAAATTTTGTTTCCAGACATTTCAGAGAATGTTTTTTCCTGTATTTACTTAAAAGGTTCTTTCCTGGCAAAAATGCAATCATTTTATGAATATTCATAGGAGCATTTTCCCAGCATTTGATTGTTTCAACCAGACTTTCAGTCTGCAGTAATTATAAAAGCAAGAATTAAACAAATTAGGCGTCAAAATTCAGAATCTTTGCTTAATGTTCCCTCACACTTTATGCAGCACTTTATCTTTACGTGAACACAAGCCCAGGAGCTGAACTGTAGAGACCAAGCAGCACAGAACTAGGGTATTAATAGGTACATAGGAACTTCCATATAATTAGCAATATATTACAAGACGCTTCTGTATAAATTAGGTAGGTATCATTATACAGGGGGGGAAACTGGGACATGGATGTCCCCAAAGCCACAGAACAACCTGGAGCAGGGGAAGGTTCAAGATTTCCTTCCAGATCCTCAGCCAACAGCAAGGAAACCCAAACACAAACCTGCACAAACCCAGCAAATCTGAACATCCAGAAACAAAGTCACAGAAGCAGCCGAGCAAGAAACATCCCCACCCGAGTTAAGTAATATCCTGGATGCTCTACAGCGAGGCGATACTTTATAATCTTTAATACACTTCTAAAACATGCTCTACTGAATTCCCCACTAAATTAACTGGGCTCATTGCCTCACAATCAAAGTAGATAGCTAGAACCGCTGCAAAATTACACTGCTGCTCTGCCCCAGATAAGCTCGTCACCAGTGAATTCTTCCACCCTTGCTCATATTAACGCTCTCCATCATAATAAGGATTCCTACCCACTGCCAAAACTCAATTTTCACTATTTACTTTAATGACTTCATTTGTCATCTTAGCATGTGTATCTACCTCTGGGACCGTAGCACGTCAGTCTGCCAGAAGGTCTCATTTACAGTTTGCTCTTTCATTATTATTTTTAAAGATTAAATTGCTTCCATTTCAAGGCAAACAGTCTGGAAGGCTCCCACAGCCCAGAGGATATCAAGAAACACTAATACATTTGATCAATACGTTCCAGCGTTACATACATCTCAACCCCCGCGGACTCGGCTCCCACTACACCACCATCCATTCCCATCACCTTTCACTTTGTTATTCCTTTTAATCTTTGGGAAAAAGATGCACGCTAGTTATGACATTTAAATATTGCCATAACACTCCAAGTTGTGGGAGGAATTTTAACTTTGTATTTCTGTAATTTTTGCAAGGAAGAAGAGCGTGGTAATTTCCTTCCCCAGTGCCTCGCTTCATTTGTCTGTTCTAAGCCACAGTTTTCACTTCCCAGCTTGACTACTCCTGAGAGGTGTATTCCTTCCTATTAGATTATATTTCTCTCTTATGGTGTGTCTCCAATTCTGACATGCTCAGTAAAATTCAATGTTAATTAAGTCATTTAAATAGGTGAGGGAAGAGTATAATACTTCATGTTTCGTTATACTGCATGTTACATGGAAACAGCATTACACAAACTGCAAGAGCTGGAGAGACAGAGCAAAGCTCCAAAATATACAGCCTGCATCAAACCAAAAAGCACAATCTGCCAGTGGGAACAAGGAGAGGCCATTTGAGAAATTACTTGTGTCTGTAGTGTCTCAACAAACCATTCCTGAGCTCATTTACCACGTCTTCGAAAGAAAATTATTATAAACCATATTTTTTCTTGCTTGTCAGTAACCACTCCATCCATTTGCCTCCTGCCTTGGTCTCCAGTGTCCAGCTGGGAGAAGTTCAGATTAAAATGCTCCTAAAAGCCTCGTCTGGCTGACAGTGACCTCTCTTTTAACCCAGAAAAGTAAAGTTTGAACTCCAACAGTAGAAATTGCTTAATATCAAAGTTCTTTCAAAGTTACTGAGCATCTATCCCACTTTTTTCAGCCCATACAACTACAAAATCTGTCTTCTTTCTTGCTTTCCTTGTGCTGCAAGCATTTGTCTCGAATAAGTCCCAATAAACATTACAGCAAAATCTTTTATGTATCCCTATTAGTGATTCCCAGTATACTCGTGTTTCTGCAGAAGCCCTTTCGGTAAATAAACTGGTCCTAAACTAACAGTATTTTTATAGAGAGATATGTTCATGCTTGAGTGTCATTCTAAAAGAATTTAAGCAGGAGTTTAAGAAAAATAAAATCTTCTTCACGTGTATTTGAGCCTGATACAGTCCTAGGTATTTCTTATACAAAACACGCTTCAGATATATCACCAGATTTACGTACGTGGCTAAAACACTCTTAATCTGCTCCCTGATCATGGATGCTGGCAACAATACTATTCTATTTGTGATATATGTTGCATGAAAAAAATGTATTTATTACTCACTGGCAGGAGATCAAGTTTCTGATATGCTGGGAGAGAATGGAAGCTGCTACAGTGCAGATGTTGCTCGATTCCTTCAGGCCTTGCCCTGGATGATCATGTGTGGACAACAGCAGCGGGAGGTCTAAGGAAAAAAATGGACAATATCAAACCAACAGGAACATGATAAAGATTTGCTCGTGTGGTCCAAGATCAGTCACTACCACAGGAGCAACACGGTGTCATCAGAACCATCGGGAACATCAGCAGGTATTGCTGAAGAGATGCAAAGATTTTGGAGGCTGTGCATTAACTTTTGGACCCAAGGATTCTCCCCCATTTTCTTTTGCACCCTTTTTTACTCTGTCTGGGAGGAAAAGTGTTTTTTGGCACAGAGATGCTCTAAGAGTTCTCTGGTCTCTCTAACAAGGGCGTAAAACCTCTTTCCAAAGGGCACGAGCCTCTCCTGCTCAGCAGATTCTGACACCTCCTCTAACTGTAAAAAAGAATATTTGTAGTCACAGCAGGTAAACGAGCTGTGGACAGGGAACACAACTAATTTAATAGCATGAATTATTTACAGATACATTCAGAAATGCCATCTTGCTACACAGCAGTCCCAGCAGCAGGGATTATTAATTTATAACTCAACTGCAGCTACATTAAACAGGAACGACGCTTCCCCAAAGCCTGAACTGTGGAGACGCACGGAAAATACTGCCCATCCAGAGGGGCTTCCTAGGCAGGGAGCCTTCCCTTCCCGCAGGCAGGGAAATAGTGTCCATTCCCTTCCTTATCCTGCACCTATACCTCACGGTACATCCATTAGCTTCCAAAATGGCATGGGATTCCTTACTTCCAGGATAGCAATGTCAATAAACCTCTCTCTCCATGTGATAAAGCCTTGAAGGGAACAGGGAACCTCCCTGCATGGATGTGCGCAGAGATGCACCTAAGGGGAGACACAGAGAAACGTTTGGTTGTGGAAAAAGTCTGGGAATATCTGAGACTTGATGCGGAATCATGGAATATTATGGGGGGAGCAAGGGAAGAGAGTCAAGATTAAGGACATGGGGTTAAGGACACAGGACACAGTGCCTACGGAAGCAGCGGCACACAGGCAGTCACCGGCACAGGGAATTCAGGCATGAGGAGCAAAGAAAACCGGAGTCAGATCTAATTCCTTCTGGGAGAGGGAATGTAGATGACTAAACCCATGATGTTGAGGCGTTTGCTCCTGCCAGGGCAAAAGCAGAGAGGTTAATGACCTCCCCAGCACACCAACTCCTGCTCCCTCTCCTTACCTCCTTTCTCATCCATGGCTCTTGCTCTTTCTCCTTCAAGAAGCAGGACCGAAGGGCACCAAAACACCAAGCAAGGGGTTTGGGAAGCCAAGGAGCACATCCCACGGCACAGCCAAAGCTGCTTCCTTCTCAAAGCAAGGTCAAACCCAGCTCTCATCAGCACAGAGAGAAAGACACACTCAGACACCCTCTGCTCTCAACTTTATGCTATTTTTCCAGCACAGAAAGTAAAAAACAACCTGCACCTCCTGCCCCCTCAGCAGCAATCAGGGGCATAAGAGGTTCCTCCTGAGGTTCAGCTGCCAACAAACCCTTTACTTGCCCCTGAGTGGCCTGGGGGGTTGGAGTCTTCCAAAATAATTCCCTGGGATTTTTGATTAATCAGGAGAACAGCAATTGAATTCCTAGCACCTCAAGAAGGAGCTTTTATATATTCCTTGTTCATCCACAAAATAATCTGGTTTTCCTTCCTTTTTTCCTCCTATTTTCTCCCGTTGGTAGGGGGGCAGGGCAGGAAACAGCGCCGTTCCACTTCTGAGTTCTTGTTCAAAGTGTAATGAAATTTTGCGAATTATTTTTTCATGAAAATGTGCACTTAGGAAAAAGGCAATTCTCTCTCCTTTCGGGGGAAAAAATGGTTTCATTAAAAAAAATAAAAAGATAAAAGGGTGCTCTTCAGGAGAAACTGCATTCTCTTCTTGAATCTTACCAAGCAGCAACCTCAGCAGCGCAAACAGATTTTCCCTGTTATTCTCCCCAGTGCCTGCACTTGCAACAGGGAAGTTTCCTGGCAATACTTTCCAGTTATCAGCAGTGCCACAGAAGTACCAATGTGTTATGTTACACAAGGGACTCTTTTTTTCCCCTTTTCCTCTGACATCCATCTTCTGGAAAATTATGCTCTTAGAGCTGATGCCTTGTTAGGAAGAAAAGAAAAAAAAAAACACTTTTTTGGCACATAGGCTGTATTTTGGATTTACAGTCACGCTTTCAAGACTGAGCCCTGGGCAAAACCGAGCTGCCTTATTCAGCAAAGGACACTGACCTGTGATCCTGCCTGCTGTGATTCCTGCAGTTTTGCCAAAGGGGAATTGGGCTTAGGGAATTAATGCCTCAAATCTTTACTGCTCTTACAGCAGCTATGCAAAAGTAGCTAGGCAGAAGGTAGCCGTAACCTGAGAAAAAGTCTGGAGTTTAGCTACTTATGTCAAGCTCAAGCCAATACACTTTGGTCGGAGAGGAAATGTGGACGAGCACGTGCGTGTGCCAGAGTCTGTGTGTGTGTCCAAGCAGATCTGGACACGTTAGTCCCCAAAATAGCATGGAAACAGGAACCCATGCCCTTCACACCGAGTTTTAATGGTCATTTCTCACTGCACGTCGCCACGCAAAGCCCAGGAGGGCCACGCAGAGCATCTGTCCAACTCCGCACAAATGCTGCTCCAGGCAGCTGTTGCAGGGAGGTAATTAAAAGATGGTCTCCAAATACATAAATCAAAGAAGGACCTTGAAACAAGGGGCAAAAAGAAGGAAAAAAGGTAACTTTAAAAATATGCCCTGTGTCATGCAATGCCCAGAGAGGTTCCTTGCAGGCAGAGCAGCGTTTCAGAAAGAACCTGCAAGTTACCTTGTGTTCCTGAGAATTTCAGATTAATTGGGGATGGCCTGGAGTCCAACAGCTGCTGGAATTAATCACCTCTCAAAAGAGAAAGTTTTGTACTTTTCTTTTCTTCCCAAGACCTTTTCACCTGCTCTCTCACAGTGTAGAGCAGAGGAGCATTTTTCGTTAACTATTTCCTATTCCAGTTTCCATAGAAAATGGAAAGTCACATGCAGCATCTCCCGTGAGATCGTGGAAGTGCCTCTAGTCTAACAATCCTACTGGCCCTTCACAAATGTGACCAGGAAAAAAAAAATGAGCAAGATGCAAAATAGGGATTTCAAGCCCATCTGTTCCAGTTCATTCTGAGCAGAAAAGTGACATATAATCTCCGCCAAAACCAACAGATTTTAAAAAATACTGGTGGAAAAGATGTTAGACATTTTAAAAATAATAAAAGGCAGCAAAATGTTGCAGGTGTTTATAGAGGTCCATACTGAGGTATATTTTAACAAAAAGGGGCAAAAGCCCCCACACTTTTAACATTCTAGATGACTGGAATACTTTGGGAAAGTTGAATATAGTGCAATTTAAAGCCTTTGATGGTGTTTTTCCCTAGTGCCAGCCCTAGAAAGGCAGGATCCTCTATTTCCAGCAAAAGGAATCGTTTCTTCCTCTCACAAAGATCTTGCCTTTAGGGTTCTGGAAATAACAGATTCTCTTTGAAGACTCTAGTGTGTCTATGCACTTATCTATTAAAAACACTGCCCGAATTTCAAAGGTTTGGGTCAGGATCTCGGCTGTGACGTTAGTACCTGTCCTTTCGAAAGCCTAAGCCAGTTTCCCCTGGAGGCATCTGCAGGTTCTCATGTAACATAGGAACATAACCCACCAGAAAGACACTTGACAGCATCTGAACTCCTAGAAATATAAATATAAATAATGTCTGCAAACTGATAGGCGATTCTTTTCTTTGCAGACAACTATTCAGGGTTTCATTATTTGGTTTTAGGCTAAAAATCAGCTCTCTTTTTAGTGGTTCAGCCCCACATTTGCCCTATGCCCTATAAAGATAGAGGGTGGCAGAGGTTCACGTTCCACGAACGCGAACAAAAGCAGAAAAGACGCCAAGTTTCGAGCAGCTGCAGGTTAGATGAGGCCGTTTTAAAAATAAAAGCTCCCGTTGCACCGTGCATCAGGCAGAGCGGAGCGTGGGTCTGTTCTGGGGACGGATTCTGCGGAGTCTATCTGGAATCAAAGCAGAATTCTTAATGAAACAGAAGTGCGGCGCTCTAAATTTAGCTGCACTACGAACGCTTTTAAAATTTAAGTGCATCTATAGCCATGGGGTGTCTGAAGTTTCCTTCGCGGTGCTCGCTCCCAGCAGGCCGAAGCTGAATTCTGCCAAAGCCGGTGGCAAAACCGCTGCTGATTTCAATAGGCGCAGGGCCTGAGTCGCCTCTCCCTTCCCTCCCCTGGTTTGGGGAGCGCTCTGCTCGCCCACGTGGGGAACGCTGCGTTGTTGTTGCCTGTCATTTCATTTTCCGCTCTAGCCTCCTCGGCAGGGAAGAAGAAAGGTTGGAGCTCGCCTGGCGGCTGCCTGAATGAGACAGCAAAATACACGGCAGGCCGAGGAGTGTAAATCCGAAGGAGATATTCGTCTTCTCCGTGGCAGATCCGTTAGGCTGATGCTCTTTGTTCGCCTCGCAAGACAGGCTTCCTGATTGCGCCGCAGCTACATTTGCATCGGACGTGCCATAGATCACACCCAATAATAATAACACCGACAGCAACCGCGACTTGCCTGGAAAGCCTCTTCCTGCTTGTAACACGCTGATGTCTACGGGCTGGGAATGAATGAGCGTGCGCTGAAGGCACCGTCGCAATCTGTGGCACGACGGTTATACATGAGGGTTGCTCCTACCAGACCTGTGCACTGTTTATCCAACATACGGCCCGATTTCTACGTGTCTCACCCCAGAAAAATCCTCCCCCACAATAAGCCACCGAATTCAACAGGGAAGATCGCTAAGGAAAACACAAACCCAACGCCTGTCAGTCACCGCGGGGCTTATCTGCTGGCGACACCTCTTTCTGCCAAAGGCCTGGTGCTATTTTTATGGAGCAAACGCTTTCGCGCCTCCGCTTCCCCGCGTGCGCCCACTCCATGTGCTGTTCACACCTAGTTTGCTCTTAGCGCCTCTCAAGGACCTTGCGGAGCGGCGCGGAAGGATTCCTCCTTTGGACAGCTCTGATAGGAAGGGGGGAACGAACGGGAAGCAGAGTTGCTGTCAGCACCTCTGGTTATAGAGAGGGGACGAGACAGGTCCCATTTGTTCTCGTGTGATTTTACAAGTGGCCGTGGAGGGTATCTTCACTTCAGTCCTTCCCAGTTGCTGTCCAAGCTTCTCCCTTCCTGCCTTCTAAACTGGAGTTACAGCCATTTAAGAAGGGCATCGTCTCAGCCAGGGGCTCTATTTTTTGAATTTAATTCATACAAATTGTCTTGGCTGGTCTGGCAGGCCATGGTTGGGCATCACTCCTATTCTGCAACTATGAGTTTTGTCAGCTCTGTTGGAAGGGCAGCTACTCACCCAAACCTGGTCTTGAAAATATTCCTAAAGCATCCGGAGAAGAATCAGGTCTCAAATGCGAATCCTCCTGATGTCAGTTGAGAGTCTTTCATCTTTGGGTCAAGCACTATGAGAGAAAGAGGATCATACACTTAATTGGGCCAAAAATAAATGTCTGTGTCAAATATTATCTGACTTTCAAGAATGATCCTAGTGTTTGAAAACTATCCGTTTTCCCCTTCCAACCTGGATATTAATAGCATAGGTGCAAAATAAATCAGATATTTTTGCTGGGATGAACCGTGCCAGAGGAGGGCTGGCCGGTACCGTGTATGTTGTGCTCTTGAAGGGTATCTGGATGCCTGCAGATCAGAACATCACTTACCACTTCTAAGTATAAACACACTTTTAAAATAGACCTCACCTTCCCCAGTTTTCTATTTATCTACCTTCTTTTTTTTGTCCTTTGTGTGGATTTGATACTCAAAAAGTCTCTTCTTTGGCATTTTTAAGCCAGCCGCCACCCAGCACACCAGATTACCTCCTATAAAGTTCATTTACTAAAATTACTTATTTAATAATAAAGTATATATGAGGTAGGTCTCTGTTTCACGGTCATTTTACAAAGTTTGTAAACAGGAAGACGTTAAATGAACTGTTAGGTTACAAAATGGACATATATTTTGGAAAGCCAGTCTGATGCACTTCAAATAAGCCTGATTTTTATAAGGCAAGTGTTCTTATCTTTTCTCTTTCCCCTCAATTCCATTTTTTCATACTAGCTGCAATGGGTGTGTGGGGAAATCCTCTCTGAAATGTATTCTTTCATTGCGAGTTTCCAACTAGGCTACATTTTTCATGGTCTTTACTTGAATCAATCACTTGAAAGAGATGATGTTGCATTATTTAATCTTTGACAGGCATGGAATTAAGACGCAGGTTTATTCACTTAGAGAAAATGTCAGACTAGAATTAGACGATCATTTCAGGATAGCTCTATCTCAAGATAGATTTATTTTCAAGTAGCAAATGTTAACATTTTTGGCTGTATTTCGTTTCCCTTGGGTTTTCATGTCAGGAGAATGACATTTACTAGCACCTACAGTGAGCTCCTGCAAAAATCATCCTGTTCTTTTCCTCTGTGCAAACAACTTGGAACTGAGAATTCACTACCCAACTGGACTCTCACAGCCTTGGTGCTAACATAATAGAAAGCCCTTAGGTACTGTACGTTCACGCACGAATTTGAAGGACTTATGCCTGAGGAGAAATCAGATTTTCTACCGCAGGCTGCAGCCTTGTCTGGCTTCAGACAGTTCTATAAAGCGACGGTGATTTACAATAGCCAGGACATTTCCTCCTGCAACTTAAATTTTCCCCATACAAAGCACGGCGCTCCTCCAACTCAGTTATGAAAAGGCCAGAATTCGCTTGCACAGGCTCCAAGGACAGCATTATTTCATGGTGGAGCCCAGGCTGTCGCTGAAACCTTCCTCCTGTTGATATATTCACCCCGGGTCAACGCACATATTAGGCTGTATCCTCAAATAGAGTTTAAACATCTCGGTGATGAATAAAGCACCTACTTCAGAGCCCTGCGGTGTGCGGAGTCTCCATGCGGCTGAATTAAATACTTGGGTGTTGGAATTTTCAATACCATCCAAGCTGTATACCGGATTCTTGATGTGGCCAAGAGAGCTGCCCACTGAGATGCAGCTTGTACCGAACCTGTATCTTCCAAATAAAAAACATTTATTTTAATTTTTAATGTTATTTTNTCAATACCAACCAAGCTGCATACCACATTCTCGATGTGGCCAAGAGAGCCGCCCGCTGAGAGGTGCAGCTTGTACCGAACCTGTATCTTCCAAATAAAAAACATTTATTTTAATTTTTAATGTTATTTTAACGTAAGCACGTTCTCCTTTCTCTTCTCTTCAAGACGCCTTTTGTAAGGCACAATGTGCCCCGGCAATGAGCAGGTTAATAAGCAGCTAAATTCTCCTCTGCAGCTGAGTTAACCCACAATCAAGGCAACAACCCGGTTTTCAGCATGGGTTTTCCCTTCCCGCTCAGGAGGTCACAGATTGGCAGCCTTGTTTTAATGAGCTGTGTCCTGTGAATTTCACAGTCGCTTCAAGGCTAATAAGGGAACCCACCGGGGTAGTGTTTTCAATTTGCTCCTCTTTCCTGGAGAGTTTGCTCCGTATATCACACATAGCAGCTCACAGCTGGTGTAAAAGAAAAGAATCGGCTTGTATTCCCTATATGGGGACTTTGTAATTCAATATTTATGAAGATTGGAGGGCCTTTTCATTTGAAAGGCCGAACAGTTTGTTTTACTATGTGTGGGATATATTACATTAATATAGTGAGCAACTGCTCCAAAGAACTAATTTGGGGATAGTGCTGAAAAGCGATGAATATTATAGAAAAATTAAGATCCAGGAAGAATCCTTAACACTTTTGCTAACCAAGCCCTGTGCATACAAATTAAACGTAACTGCAATCCCTGGTTCCCCCATCAGAACTAAGGGCTACTTAACAACTGAAATGACACCAAAACTGTCGTATTTTAATTTCAAATTCACTCTATAAAAGCATAGCCTGATTGTTTTCCTCCTTTTTAAAGAAGATTTCTGAAAAATGAGCAAATCTATGCTTTACTTAAATGTGCATCGATGAATACAGCTATTAGCTGAACATCACTGCAAAGCAGCACTCCTTAAATACTCATTAATTCTTCCAGACGTTTGATATTCCCTTGTATATAGAGTAGCAAATATGATTGCTCATCAAATAATACCAGTGTCCCACGAGAAATGGGAAATAGAAAATTGAATCTATGCTGTGACCTCCTGGAAAGGGACTGCAGAAAGGGACTCCTCTGATTTAACTTGTGTTTCAGCGGATTAAGCTTATTTTTTTATTTAATTTCTTCATCTCTATCTTTCATAACTATTCCTGTGTGTCTGTTCGGGATGTTGTTAAGTGCCTTTACTTGTATTCCTGGTATGAGTTAATGCGATTTCTCAGTTAAATGGCTAACAACAAGAGATTCCTTATCTAAGGATGTGGCGAATCTCTTAACTATGGGCTGGGAAACTTCCCACTGTGTCTCTCTATCATTCCCGAGGGAAAACCAGGCACTTCCATTCCTGCACAAAGAAGTAGGAGATACTGGAAAGTTTTTGGTGTGCCACAAGATACTGAGGAATACACTTAGGCCCTTTCCATGTACATACCCTGTAATTGCCATCAGCTCAAGGAGACGCTGTTAAGCTCAAAACCAGCTTTAATTCTCCATCTCCTGATGGAAAATTTTGAGATTTCAGGAAAAAAAAAATCTCACGTGTTTCTGGAATGAAAGTTTCTACCGCTTAGAGGGCAAAAGAACACAGTGTGGAAAAGGCAGAGCAACAGCTTTACCTACTTGGCAGTTAATAAAAATTAAATGTCAAAGAGGACGAGAAAAACTGATGTGATAACACGGAGAGGACAGGATCCTTGAGAGACTTGGAGTAATGAAAAGGTCGGGAGAGTCACAAATAAAGCTTGGAACAGACAAGAACTGTGAGGGAGAAAAGCCCATCAGGAGGGTACAACTGCTTGGGCAGTCTAATGACAATATGTTTTATGTAAATGGCACAATTATCATTTTAGCTACAGAAACTGTAACGAACGTCGCACACAGCCCATGTCACCCATCAAGGCAAGGCACAAGCTGCTCCTGTTCCTTCCAGGGCCTGCACTGTGCAGGGATGCTGCTCTGTCGTGGTGAGAAGGAGCAATTCCTACTTCCATCTGGATGGAAATGGGGTTTTTTTTGGGATTCGGCAGGGGAAAAGTGGCATAGGGACACGATGGGAATGCTGTCCGAGGTACTGAAAGCTCAGTGGAAACAGGGATTGAAACTCAAATTTTCTGACTCGCAGACAAGTGCCTTATCGCTCAACCATGGCACAGGGCGCCGAGACGGCAATGAGTCAATGAAACCCCACGTTGGGTAAAATCACATACAAAAAAAATACACTTTGCGGTGGTTGAAAGGTGCTTGCGGTGGTTGTTCCAACCGGCACCCCAAAATCCGGGCTCCTTTTGCTTTCCAATTGCTGTTCCAGCCCTGTGGTCCTTCTCCCTGCCAGCAAAGGGAGGTATCGTTGTGGGAAGGACCCACCTCCCCTGGCTTCCCCGGCTCCGTGGGGCGCTGACTCTGCCTGCCCCTGGCATCTGTGGCTCCTCGTGCTATTCCGGGAGGCGCCGACGCAGCTGAGCGCCGCGACCGTCTGCGAGGGAGGCAGATGGGGCATGAATCCGGCAGCGTTTGTGCTGCTCGTTTGCTTGGCACAGGAATGACGACCGCATGACAGAACAAGCGGGAACAAACACGTGTCTGGGCACTTCAGGGCATTTGCCTTCCCCGATTTTCCTCTTCCTGCGGCTTTTTCTCCTCATTCAGTGACAACTCCATGAAAAAAAAACATAAAGGGTTACGCTAGCCACGCTGATTCCCACAGGAGTGGATGACTCGGTTGCACTGCTTAGTCAGCTGCAGCCGGGTTTGCACGCGCTGCTGCGCGTTGGGCCGACAGAGGCACTTGCTTCCCCTGTGGGATGGAAACGCGGATTCACGGGGGCTTTAATTAACCTTTGTCTCTCTCTGCATTCAGTTTTGTGAGCTCTGCATCCACGGAGGACTTGTAGGCTGTGGTACTGCTGAAAAAGAACACGTTTTAAGGCTAGATTTCAGTAATGTGAACACCAATATGCCTTTACTGTCCAGCACAATGAGTTTAGTGGTTTCACAGCCTACCTCCTTGTGGCTGCTTGTGCATGCTATAAAAAAACAAGAAATGTATTTCAATTTGATCAAAACTCATGTAAAGGAAAAGGTAATGAAAGAACTATCGCTCAAAACTAAAGTACATTTCCACACAGTAAATGCAGGCTGGTGTTACTGAATTTGCACAGCATAACTGTGAAAAGCATCAAATCCCTGAGATGTTCCTGCAAAAGGAGCTTTATAAATTTCTCAATTGCAAGATGAGGCTTGAAAAAATAGCAGGGTTTCCACTTTTGGTCACCCTTCCTTAAATAACTTGTCCTTTTTGGTATTAGATTAGACTCAGTTGTGCATCCAGCAGCCACTCTGCGTGCGGTGGGTAAGGATGGGACCTGTGGAGCTGCATCACCTCACTGTCCCTCCCACTACAGCCTGGAATAGAATTCCCACTCCAAGACTCGGCTTACATAACCTCGCTCCGAGGGGCTGGAATTGTCTCTGCCTTGCACGGATCAGTAGCAGTTTCACTTTCCATTACTCTCCCGGACATCAGCTATGGAATGAAATATTCTAAAAAACAATTTTGACATGATTCTTTGGCAGACAGCAAGAAATGAAAGTCTGAGAAAAACCAAAAACCTGTGCTGAAGAGAAGTAAATCCAGCTGAAGGGAAGTAAACACCGCAGGGCCAAACAGAGATCCATGTTTTTGCACCAGTCTGATTAGAAAAATGCAATTATGTCAGTGCCTGTTCCCAATAGCTAATATAGACATCTTAGAGATTTAGATGCTCATGTTCCATTTTAAATATCTATTTTATTGAAAAGCAGAGAATCTTAAAAAGTGCTACTCAGCCAGTCCACCTACTCCTGGGACTCTCTCTGGAATTCCAGAGACTCAGATTCCTGGATGGCTATACTTGCTTTCTTTGAAAACATTGTTCTATATCATTAACTGGAACTGAAACTGGGACATCCAGGCGAGAAGAAAATTTCACCGTCACAAGATCTAAACTCTTCCTAATCATTGACATCCTATAAAATTGATATCAGAGTTTCCAGAAAAAGAGTACCCACGGATGACATGCGGTTTGGAAGGAGAGCCTGCGACATTGGAGAGTGTGTGTGTGTGCTATATGGGGCTGCAGGATGCAATTAGTCTTTTTAGGATGCAATTAGGATGCAATTTAACCCTCCACGGGGAAAGTTGTCCTCGTCATGTCAGAGATTTCAGTTTGTAGGAAATAAATCACAATGAGCAAGATCCTAGAGATATGCACTAAAACTTTGTAAAAATTATGAAGGCAAAACACTCCACTACATGCCAGAGGCTTTTTTTTCTTCTTTTAATTTAGCAGTAACAATGTTTACAATACATTGACTCACAAATTAAGTGACAATTTGAAACCACATTCGTCTTACTGTGATGGGAGATTCTAGATTTTTAAATACCCTCTCAATGAGGGATAACTTTGACTGTCCAATGAATGTCTTTTGAAATAACCAGCGGCTTAAATTTCAGTTTTAACAGTGATCACAGCCAGCGAGTCTTGTCCGTAGAAACTGAACGCTTTGCAAATGAGTGCAAAGCTTGGGACCTCGCTGTAGAGACAAAAGGGGGGAAACTGAGGCACAGTGATGTGCAGTGACTCGCCAGTCAGTAGGTGAATATAAATCTCAGGTCTTTCACTCCCAGTTCAATTCCTGACTTTCTGGGCCAGTTTGCAAGTCAGTGTATGTGAGTATCTACTGTGCAGCTGAGTTTGTCCGTTATACAGACACGTCTTCCTTCACCTCTCCTGCTTGTCCATTGGCTCCGTTCAACCCCGCTGGCTCCCTCTCTTGTTCCTCTTCCTCCTCCTCCTCTTCTGCTGTCCCTGCTTCTCTGCCTCCGCTCGGGAGGGTGGCACTGGAGAGGTGGCCGAGGAGGTGGCCTTCCCGGCGGGACTCGGCCAGCTCTTTGGCACAGCACACGGGAGTGTTGGTCTCGTAAGTGCTATGGAAGCTGTTGTAGTCGACTTCATAAAAATCCTTCTCCAGGGTGAGGACGGGAGTGAAGCGATGTCCCCACAGCACCTCGGTATCCATGTAGGAGCTGCGAGCCTGGCAAGTCATCCCTGGGTAGAAAGAGAGGGATGTTAAATGCTAAGCTTCATTACACGCTCCCCCTCGCCAACTCCTTTCATTTAAAAGCACTTTTGTGTTATTTCCGTACCTGATTGCTCTGGGACACAGTAAAGTTCTTCGCTTAATAAGCCTCACAAAAGCCTCTCCTGAAAAAAGCTCAAAGGAAAAGGGACGGCCTCATCTCCGCATCTTCCGAGCGCTTCCTGAACCTCGCGCTTATGAGTCTGAGGTCTGGTACCTCTAAGCAACTTCTCTCTGGCCTCGCATTGCTCTGTTGAGGTGGTGTCTGCGTGGTTCTCCCTGACTAACGACACTTGTGGTTAATCACACGCTATGACGACATCCAACCCCCACGTGGCTCCTAAACAGAATGAATCCAGTGCCCTGCCAAAGCACCTCGATCCCTGCCCTGACTCCGGATTCCAAGGAAGCTCCAGCAGTACCAGTGCCCCTCTGTGTCAGGTGCATTTTGGCTTTAAGGAAGATAGCAAATTCTCACTAGTTGAGCTCAACTAAATGAATGAAGTCCCAAGATAACTAGCAAATCTGCACCTTTTTGCAGAGATGAATATTTTGTTCTTGTAATTGCTCCAGTCCATTAAAAGACACCCACACTAACAAGATTTCCTGAAGGCTTTACTTCTCTCTTGTTACTTTCCTTAATATATGGTCGCTTTCAGTTCTTGAAAGAGGAAAAGAGGGACAATGAGACATGCAACATTTCGAGCAATTTCCAGGTCTATTTCGCAGACTGACAAGCCAATTTTTTCCCCCCCAAAGGAGGTTTGGAGAAGTATTTGCTTCTGGGCAGGAACAGCAAGTACAGAGTTAGTCATAGTGTTCTAGCGTGTCTGCTTCCTGCACTGGCAGGAACCGGGAAGCGCAGAGGCTGCTATGGAAAATAAAATCATGGAAGAGGAAAATTACCCCGACTGTCCTTGCCTTGAGGAGTTATTCTGAGCTTTTCAGGAAACTGGCAGCTGTGTATGAGGAGAAAACACACGGTGATGGCTCTGCTCTCTGCTTCAGATGACACCGCAGCGTTCACCTTCACCCAGAGCTCCCTCACGCTGGCAGCTGAGTCCTGCACTACCAGCAACACGGGTGCATATCATGGAAAGGAGAAAGTTAAACAAACCTCCCCTTCGGGCAGAGCTGGGTTTGGATCAGAATTCACAGAGTGTTCATGCCCCTCGTGGGCTCCGACTGCTTTGAAAGCCCAGCAGGAGAGGAGCTCACTCAGTATTCACATTCTGTAAATCATGAGGCTGATCTTACTGTGGCCTAAAGGTACCCTGTAACAGCTCCCTAATGATAACATTAGGGTCTGGGACATCCAAAGAGAACCCCTGCCATGTAATCCTGACCTGAAGTAGCTCCTTTACCTGGGGGCAGCACTGAACTGCACAGACCCAATCCCAGTTACCTCCCATGATAAGTTTGCGGGTAAGAAGGGAACGACACGAAGCTTCCATCAACCACCGCACACTGGCAGCCTCCTGCAGGAGCTGCTTTTTGTAACCCCGGGGGGACACGGAGCCAGCACAATGAGACAACTTGTAATTGCTCCATAATCCCATTCAAACATTCCTCTCCAGCACATGTGCAGTGGCGTTTTAATTGCTCGGGGACACCCCGCTCGGCAACTCCCACACCACCCAGTAAACAACAGCATCGGCCCCGCTGCAAATTCCATTAAGCGCCTGCTTTGCAGGCTGCCCTGCGCTCTCCAGCCTGGTTAATTAATGCATCTGTAACGACACTGGCTAATTATTGCCTCTGTAACTGGAAAAAGACGACGGAGGAGGTGTGGAAACAATAAACCTTAGTTTTATTAAGAGCACGTGGACGCAGCTGCCTTCCACTTGAATATAGCAATTCGGCATTCTGTGCTCTGAATGCCTAAGTTTCAACTTGCAGCGGGGCTGAGTGATTCAGGAGATTAATATCTTTCATATATCACTGTGGGCTCTCTGTAAAAAGGAGCAATGTCATTTCACGGGCTTATACTGGAGATCCAAGCCCACGGGACAGGTTACGTATAGCGAATCCTTAGGTAGTATCCATCAAGGAGCATGGCAAAGTCCCCTGTGCTAGAGCAGCCAGGAGAGTGCAAGAAATTGATGGAGATTTCCAACTGCCAGAATTTCCTGGAAAAAATACCATATTATCATTGGTCCTAACAGAAGCTGCTCATCCTTTTGTTAAAATGGATATAGCTACAAGTTCTGGGTTTAAAAAACGCAGAAGTTTGCTACTATTACAGAGATGGTAAGAGGTATGAAGTAAAAGATGCCTTTGGGTGTCTTGGGCTTCATTTAAATACGGAAAAAAATATCCCCATTTGCCTTTGTAAGCTGAAGTAGATATGCTTCAAAACTATTTTTTTTCCAAATAAAAATACACTTTGTATTTCAAGTGCATTCATTTTTCCAGATAGGACCACTAAGATTTTAACTGCTCCTAAACAGTCTAATTTCAAAATGAAAAAGTTTCACGTAAATGGACACTGTGTCAATTTAAAAAAATATGAAATGATATATGAAATCTTCAGCTTTCATCTTTTAGTTCCAGCCTTCTCATCTTTTAATTCATCGGTTCAACTTTCAGACACAAACAGAGCTGAGTTTTAATTGAAACCAGGATAAAGTGCTCAATGTTGTAAGTAGATGCAGCAGGTTTTCAATAAGGCTGCAACCACTTCCAGGGGTTTTTAGCAGCAAAGCTGCAGACCACAGGACTGTCTCCTGGTTTCAAGTTCTGCAATAAACACTTTGCAGCGTTTTAATGATAATTTACTCATAGCAGAATCCTAAGAAGTGGATGTTTGGGCTGCTTGCTGGAGTCATTACAACCCAGGATCAATAACAGAGTTTGTGCATGTTCCTATTTAAGGCAGCAAGAGATGCCTTTGTAAACTGCTCAGCTCTAGTTTCCAGCAGATGAAAAGATGTGAAATATATTGCTATGTGTATAAATCCAGGCGCTTCATTACATTCCAGCACAGGCAGAGTCACTGAGGAAAGACTGATGTGTAAAATAGGTGTCAGGGAATTATACCAATAAGACACTTTTCTGTCATCAAAATGAGGCGAGATCAAGCGGCTTACATTTTATCAGAGACAAAGGAATGTTAATACGTACCAAAGAAAAGCAGTTATTTGATGGCTCGCTCAGTAAGGAGCCTGTTTTTTCCTCCAGTTGTACTCAATGGGAGCTGCAGATCTCAGAACCTTTCCCTGCTTGCAATGCCACTGATTATACAACTGGAACAGCCGCTCCTGGCTCTGCCACAGCGCTAAGAAATGGAAAAATTCTGCAGGAGATTGCTCCTGATTTCCAGGCCTTCTATACCCCGAGGTTACCAGTTAAAAATCAAACTTCGTTATCGCAGGCCAAATCTAATTGCATCTTGCAGCTGTTGGGTATCCAGAGCCGATGTGACAGACTCTCTCCAGCTGGTGGAGGACACATATTTACACCAAATGTACCAGCGTAACCAGAGCTCCCGGTGGCAGGTTTGCAGGAGAGGACATGGAAAGTAGGGAGCACGCAGCACGCTCTACCAACCCAATAAGTTGCCACCAGGTTTCTGGGCGGTTTCTCTCTCGGTACTGTGACACAGCCTGCACTTTCTCAGCGGGTAGAGATATCCCGACCCCTGGGGCTGTCAAGACAACATTTTTCATCAGCCTAAAATTAACTCCACTCATTTAAATGCCACAGAGCTCAGCTCTAAGTGATTATCTGCTGGCACGGTGTCATGTGGATGCTGACGGGGTGTTTGCCATATTTGCTAGGCTCTCCGTGCGGTTGAGACACAGATCTTGCTGGAAGTGATTTCACTTCTCTGTCCTTGTTTTCCTGCATTATTGTATGCGGGGTGACATTTTCCCTTGTAGAGGATGCACTAAAGCTGCATAATCTATATTCTGCTCCCTGAGCTGAATTCCACCTACACTACAAAACTACAAAGAACTGCTGGGCTCAGAGGTATAGTCGCAGCCCGATGCAAGTTAGGATGGCAAAGAGTAGTTATAAAAATTTTAAATTCTATCAGTCTAATTAAGCAATACATGTCTTTAGATTAGCATCAACATTTGGATAGTTACAAAATTTATTAGTCCCTCTGCATTAATTAGAGCAAGGAACACTGCAACCTCCAAAAAGTTAATATTCCTCCAACTTCAAAAGGAATATTAGAAGGTAGGAGCATGGTTCTCCAATTATTTATGCTTGTCTCCTTTAGAGGAGGACACGTCTGGGCTTGATTCACTTTGATTTTTATGTCAGAGGACAGTAATGGGACTTTAATTCTTCTGAATGTTCTCCAGGCATGGGAAAGCTTGTAGGCACTGGAAATGAAAAAATGCAAGGGAGCAGCAGAACAGGACAGAAAACGTGAAAAAGTTTGGCAAGATTCATCAGAATTAGTGAAGCAAACAGATTTAGAAGAATGCAAATATATACTCACATTGAGTCTTACTTTGAATCTCTACAGCCCTCATCTATTATTCCTACTTTATACCAGGAATATCAGTATTGCCATGGGTATTTAAAATACTGTGGGGCACCTCACAGTGGCAGGGATGGCCATAAAGGCACCTTAAATAGTTCTGCAAGGCCCTTCCTTTCAGGTTAGATTGCTGTTACGTCCACAGCTTTAATAAGCATCACAACATCTGTTTGTGGTGTGTAATAAAATACCGATTTAACACATGTAATGCTTTAAAAATAAAAAAATACTTATTTACATGCAAAATACAAACCAAAGCAACTAGACAACCTAAACCAGATGATGAATGCACCCGAGTTTCATGTATTAATTTCACCCTTCCCTTGTTCGCCCATGAAAATCATGATTAATTTCTGCACATCCATGGTGCAACTACTCTTTATCGCTCCGTATTTACAGCCTGGAGATTTTACTGTACCCTTTGCAAGGTGCAAAACAGCTGCTGGTAGCCTAGAGATGGTAGAGATGGGGAGCAAGAGATGCAAGAAGCCCAGCTCACAGGACATTACTTTTTACTGGACTACATTCTGGGCCACGGACAGTCTTCCAGGGTTTGCAGACTGCTTCATCACACGGAACGAAGGAACAGGAAATAAAGAAATAAAGAAATAAATAGAAATGCTCTCTCTAGTGTTCTCTAATTCAATCAGCCAAGTCGTTCATCACACCACGCGGCTGCCTCAAGTGCTACGGTAAGCGGCGGCGAGGGGGAAGGCTGCGTCTGGGCCAAGAGCAGCCTAGCCCTATTCTGTCAAGCGGCTGCCTCGGATTTTTTCCTGCCTTTCCACAGCGGGAAAGGCACTGAAAGCAAAAATGTGTTCACTTTGCAAGGAGATTTTTCCACGTTCGCTTTCTTGCCTTTTACTGGAGGTCAAATGTGCACCGGCTGCTCTTGACGAGCGTCCCTTTAAGGTAAGTCGAAAGAGAATTAATTCCCTAAAGTAATCTCTGTGACCAATTCATTAAGTAGGTGCTGGGAGCCATTCTGCTGCTTTCAAGGTGCCCAAAAAGAGCAAGCCAGGACACTTGTCATCTGTATTGATTTTACCTTCACAATGGTCACTTCACTCAGGAATAATTACTGTGTGTCTACCTGGAAACTTAGTTTCCCTTTGGTGCTTTTAACCTCCTGATGAGTCATATTGCCAAAACCAGGCTAAAATATTGAGTGCAAAGACCCCTGTCAGTGAGCCTTCTGCCACAGCTGGCCTTGTGGGTGAGGAAATGTAATAGCTGCGGGCCTCCGGAGAGCTGCTGCTACACTAATAAAATGTTTATTTTCTTTTTTGGCAAAATAAGAATGTTTCAGGCTTCCTGGTATGCTTCTTTTTTTGTCTGCTGTTATTTACTGTTTAAGAAATTCAAGTAAGCTTGAAACAAAAACACTGTTTTAAACAATAGCTCGTTTCACTATTTTTTAAAAAAAAGACTTGACGCTTTTCAAGTTTGCAAAATTTCTTGTGCATTTCTCATTTGAAACTATCATCTTTGCCTTCAACTGGATGAGAACCAGACTTAAATGTCAGAGTTCCTTATCTGGGAGGTGACAATACATTTCATTTTGAGTATTTGTATAATTGATTGAAACAATCAGAAATAAGATATAAATTTCTGCCCTAGTAAAAAATATTCACCACTTTGATTAATCAAGATTGCTTGTGCTTACATTTCTTTACTCATTTATATGTTGTCAACCATCATAGTGTATTCAGATTTGACCTGTTTTCCTCCTATGAAAAATGTAGCTGTCTCTTTTCGCACCGGCACAGGATGTATTCAGAGTTTGATTTGTTGCTGTCTGTAAAGTCTGGGTAAGTTTCCATTAATTTTTATTCCTGCCAACAGCTACAGAGAGCTGAGCCACCTCGGGGAGAATAGGCAGGACTCGCTTCCCTCTTGCGCATCATGAACAGAGCCATATAAACCAATCAATTTTCCTCTGTACCTAGGGGATGGTGTTTCCCCATTTTTCAGAGGGTTTTTTTAACAAATTGCCTGTAACATTTTGAGATTGTTCTGACTCCGAGCAGGTTGAAACGGCGTCGTGATGTAACAGGAGCCACCTTTCAAATAAATTATGCCATTCCTGCAAGCAGATGGGGCTTGCACAATCCAAGAAGAAGGAGAGAACAGAAAGAATTCGCTTGGAGCAAAGGTAAGATGCAGAGGTGGCGATTCATATATCCAAACTGGTTTATCACTCTTAGGAGGTTTAAGGACAAAGCAGGAAAGCAGAAATACTGCTTCCGCACACTGCTTTTTCTTGTCTTTTTTGGCAAAAAATCAGCCTCCCCGATCCCTCCTCACCGCCCTCTCCTCTACACGCACGTCATTCAGAAAAGCAAAGCTTCTGAATCAGCTAATGGCATCATCTGAGGTCCACTCTGCTCTGAGTTCAATGCAAACCGGCTCTTCGTGCTTCGTTTTGGAATTTCACAGCCTGCCTTCCGAGACCAGAATAATTCATTTCCACAGATGTATACTCCTTAATATCATTACACACTGGCCTGTACAATCCCTCCGGGACGGCAGCCCATTTACAAAGCAATACGATTTCTATGCCACGCTTTTAATTTTGAGGTTGTTATTGATAATGACTTCCTCTCGCACATCTCTAGCGGGGGCTGAGCTTTTGTAAGAGGCAGGCAGTGCTCAAGCAGAATTTGACAGTGGTATCTTGCGATAAGGAAAGAGGTTTTGGACACACAACAAACTGCACTCCCTGCTCAGATGAGGAAGTTCTTGCATCTGGTAATTCTTTAAGCCATAAATTAAGCTTCCTTTACAAATCCTGCCCTTTGAAAGCTTTGCCACCCACCTTTTCTGCAGTTTAAGGCTCCCCTAGCCGCCTACCCACAAAAACGGGCTGTTAGAGGCAACCTTATTTTCCACCTCTTGAGATTGAAAGGATTCAGTGGAGACTGGGGTTTACACACGTGAGTTAATGTGACAACAGGGTCTTGTAACTAACAATCTGGGAATGAAACACCACTATTAAACCAGCAGTATTTTGGCATAACGAGATACTTTGTTTTCTGGTCAAACTTTTGTGAGATGTTGATGTGCTCAGCTCCGGATTTGCTTTTCAGCCACATCTCTACAATATTCTGCTGGGAAAGAATATTGCCCTAGTAACTCCTCTAGCAGCTCCAAATTAATTTCACTTGTGCAGTACACTGCTCCAACCTAGGTATAATTTAATCTACACATAACCACCCATTAGCTCTGGAAAATTCAGCTACCACGATTCGTCTAACAACTAAAAGGAAACAGCAGGAAAGTGAATTAGCTCTCTGAAGAGCTGTCTTTAAGAGCGAAGACCTGCGATGCAGGAATCAGAGAGCCCATTTCCTCTTATGTCTGGCTATTAAGAGACTAACAAGGATAAACTGCAAAAAAGCAACAGTATTAATAGTAAGCAAGGGCTAAAATGCACTGATACCAGCGAGTACTCATATCAAACAGAAAGGCCTTGCTAATATTTCAGAGAGTACTTCAGAGACTAGTATTTCAATGCTTTCTCTGGATGAAAAGAAAACCGCTGCCATTAAAGTAATCTTGGTTTCACAACCCTGCCTTGTAACTAAAATCCTTAAACACCACAGGGCAAAACTACTTACAAAAGCTCTTTTTGCATCTATGACTCCTCCTAGGTTTCTGCGTCTCTAGATAGTGATTTGCTCCTCACTGCTGCCAGCAGCCCCATCCCCTTCCTGGCCCTGGAGCCACCAAGACAACCTGACAATTTTCTGGTGCAGAAAGTCTCCCCAAAGAGAGCACCTGCCTCTCAGGGTGCTTAAACATGGGTGCCAGGCTAGAACTGAGCCTGTCCATCCTCTCCTTGAAGCCGAGAACAAATGAAGTGCAAGCAGCAAAAGGACCCCTTGGTGCCATGTCTTTTAGGTGCAAAACTGAGCCTAGAGGCGCCTGGATCTACACATTAATCCTGAAAGGCTCCTCCCACACTTTGGACCTTTCCAGATTTACTTGATACAGACGTAGGCTTCTTTCATCTCTTGCTACTAATATACCCCTAGCAGGAAATTGGGAATCAGCTAAATCTATCTCCTAATTCATCCATGACCCAGCATTGTTTTATGCCATTAAGCAGCTATTCCATCCCACCAGAGACACGAAAGCTGTTTCTGTATTTTTCCTCTCTGACCTTCTTTTGAAAATATATGTCCTGCATGCAAGTCATTTCGTTTTCGCACATGTGGTTTTATGGGATACAGGAATATATGGGCACATTCTTCACAGTCTCTATTAAAGCACACCTCCACAACAATACCTAAAACAGCACAGTTACAGCCAATTTTAAGTACAGAAGAGAAATGGAAAAGGAGTCAGGACATCAATTTTGATTACAAAAAACAGGGTGATGAGACACCTCATGAATTCCTTTAGCCCATTGCCTTTTTTTTTTCCCCACAGATCAATTCTAACTGATTATGGACAGATCCTTGTCTAGCCTGTCTAAATCCAGGTCCTAAAAGAGCGGGAAATATTAACATCATGAGCTAAAGCACCTTATAATTGCTACCTGTATCATACCATAATACCCCGTATCAATCAGTCACTAGAAAAGGACAAAAGCCCTGTATGTTATCAGTTCAGGTGACATTAATGGTGACATCCTAATGCCAAACTACACTCTATTTTTCCCTTTCTCCCCTCGAAGCTGTGGGTAATTCTGACAAGTCCTTACCTGTGGCTTCCACCATTCCTTCCAGGATGACCACGATTTCAAACTCCTCTTTCTCCAACTGGGTGCGAGACATCTCCCAGAAGGGGCTTTTCTCATTGATTTCATGTGAGATGATGAGAGGGGAGACCAGGAAGAGCCTGTCATCTCCAGTGTCAAATCCCACGTTGATGTCCGTTTGGTTCAAGGGGATGAACTCTCCCTCTTTGGTCTGTTTGGACTTGATCAGTTTGGCTCTGATGGAAGCCTCGACAATGTGGGAATTGCGGAGGTCCCCGACCCGGAACATTAGACAGAGTTTCTCATCCCTCATTGAAATCACCGCGTTGTTAGAAAACATGAGGGTTTCAGCCCTTTTCTTTGGTTGGCTGATCTTGACAAACATGCATCCCACCATGAACGCATTGACGATGGAGCCCAGAATAGCCTGAATCAGGAGCAACACGATGCCCTCCGGGCACTTCTCCGTTATGACCCTATAGCCGTACCCGATCGTCGTCTCCGTCTCGATGGAAAACAGAAACGCAGAAACAAATCCACTGAGATTTTCGACACAGGGGATCCAGTTCTCGTCTTCGAGATGGTCCAGGTCTCCCCGGATATAGGCAATGAGCCACCATATGAACCCAAAGAAGAGCCAAGTGATGGTATAGACCATAGTGAAGACAAGGAGATTAAACCGCCACTTGAGGTCCACCAGCGTAGTGAAGAGGTCACTAAGGTATCGGTAGGTCTCCTGAACGTTTCCGTGGTGTACGTTGCACTTCCCACTTTTCTCCATGTAACGCTGGCGCGGCTTCTTCCCCTCCGCTGCTATGAGGCGGGTTCTATCAGTGGCAATGGGAACATCATCCCGAGCCTGCTTGGGAATCTTCTTAGGCTCTCTGGATGTAACTCCGATGTCCATGTCCTGGTTCATGAAGATCCTAGAATCTCCGGCCATAGCTGGGCTGGACAGAACAGAGAAATAAAGTCTAAGGTTATCAGGGAAGGAGGAAAAGATTTTCTTTTTACCCCAGAAATTTGCCTGAGAGGATGAATGGCAGCGAAATAAAGAAACATGAGCAATTATTTTCAAATTTTGCCTCAATACTTGGGTGCATATCAAGATAAAACTTAGAAATTAATAGGAAACACTGAGTGCTAACCACTGCCTACCTAAAACCCACACAAACCTAAATTATGCGCAAAGGTTTCCCTTGCAGTCAGCAGACAAAGACACCTCTAGGGATAATTCGCATGTCAGGCGTGCTGAATCATCTTCTGGAGGTACCCAACTCTCTCCACTAATTATTCCAGGAGTCTGGGCTCCAAATTTGAAACAGAAATAGGCTTTTCACTTGGCATCTACAATTATAAGTCTGAAGATATGATGAATCCAGGCCTTCTCTTAAAACGATGTACTAGAAATCCTTTACTACGTATGTCATTAGACACTATAACAGGCAGCTATTAAAAAAGTCCACTCTCTAAGTCCAAAACTATGCCTAACAAGTTACAAATAGCTGCAATGATTTGTGCAAATTGTAATTTAACATCCAGTTTACTGAGATGATTAGGTGCTGCTTTGAAAAAGAAAAATACCTCCTCTTTTGAAAAATGAGAGGCTTGACTCTGAATGCAGGGCACAGACAGAAACTGTATGAAAGATTACCTAAGAAGCCTTAGGGATATCAAAGAGTAGCAGTATTCTCTATGGCATTCAAACTCTGCATTGTCCTCTGCAAATCCTATTAAAATCTAACCACATCTATTACTGCACCCTCTATCTTTAATCTTCTTATGCATCTGTGAATCAGAAAAGGTGTAGCGATACAATTAGCAGTGTCTTGGGAAAGACAATTTCAAGACTGAGCAAAGTAGTTTCATCTTTTCAATATTAAAAAGCACAAAGGGTGGGTGGAAAGGAAGCAGAGGCAGATGAATAAACGAAGCAACAAATTTCCACTTCCATTCTCCTGTAGCCAAGCCTGGTTTACAGCGCAGAATTACTCTTAGCCCTCGTATAAGTCACCATCAATCGCTGCTCCAATGAAGCAGCCGGAGCCGGTTGCTGGAACGGTGCCCGCTGGCTCGGTGCACCAGGGAGCCCAGCCATCTGCCCACAGCCAAGGCCTGAAGCTTCCCAATGCTGGCAAATTTCAGTCCGGCCTGAGGAAAGATTTAGGGCAGGAGTGGTCCAGCCAAAGGAGTGGGCAAGGAGATGATGGGGAAATTCATGGCTCCAGGACAGAAAGCTAGGGAAAACCAGGATTGCCATTCCTACTGCCTAGGAATAGTTCAGCTTGACCCTCACTTCACGATATATAAATACACACGCCAAGCACGAGTCGGAGCAATCGCACACTAAGGAAAGCAGCATCCCATCTCTTGAGTGCAACAGGTTCAGAGGAACCTCTTTGCTTCCTTCTAATTAATACTACTTTTGATCTTTGTTTGCCTTTTTTAATGAATCTGAAATTAATCCACTTGGGCTCAAAAGCTTTTGATCAGTTTCTCTCTGTTTAAAGATGTAAAAATAATAAATAGGCACTCTTTTTTTTTTTGAAAAAAGAGTTGTGTTAAGGACAGAATAGTGTTATTACAGTTGTATTTGAAACCAAATTTCACTGACATTCAGTATGACAGAACAGTTCGTTACAAGACATTCACGTATTGCTGTGAGGTTTCCCATACTTTATATCCACATCGAAGAGAATGCAAGGATCTTGCAATGTATTACAAAGATCAGAATAGAATAAAAATAATCAGCCCAAATCCCTAGAAATATCACTCCAGTGAAGCAGGCTAGAGGGGCTCTCCATTAATGAAAATAGAGGGAAATCTGCTTTAACTGTAACACTCAGGGGACTGGCAACCTCACTTTCCTAATGCTGCTGATCTTTAGCAATAGGTCAAGTGAAATCTTTCTGGAAACCTTCAGGAACACTTTGCAAGTGGCCCATTAAAGCAGAAAAATATCCTACTACAAATGAACTTTGCTGACAGCTTCACTGGCATTACAATTTCTAATATTTAATCTTGAAACGCTCTCATCACAGTGGGAGCACATGCAGTTATTGAAAATAATTAAGGATATGAATCTTTGTAGTAGATTCTTAAAACGGAGTAAAATCACCTAGTAGTTTGAGCACAGGTCTAGATATTCAAGACTAGCCAGCTTCTGTTCCGAATTCTTTCATTATTTTTTCTCTAGTTCTGAGCAAATCACTGCTTTTCCCTCTGCAGAGAGAAAAAGTCCTTCCCAAACAGTGAAATCTGTGATGCTGGTATTAACAGTCTGTTAGATCCTAGGTACAAGAATCTAAGAAATTTGCTATTTCTCCCTCAGCTATTTAACTGCTCTGGGACACTTCAGCATGGATGACAAGATACCAAGAGGGGAGCACTCTACTATTGAAAGGATTCGGTTTACTCCCTTATTTTAGAATACACTGCCACCCTTATTAAGCATTCACCTCTTTCCCAGACAATAATTATCTGCAAACATTTCACAAAGATCTGGACTTCAGTTTGTAAATCATCGCTCTCTCCAGAAAAAGAGATCTGCAAAATGAAATTCCTCTTGTAGTCTCACACTCACCCATACTGCCTCATTGGCATTTACCATCTTTGCTTAAACAAGGCCAGGATAATAAAAATGTCACTTTTGTACAAAGCTACTCTCCTTTTGGACAAGCTACTGCAAGAGAGGACGTAAGTCAGTGCGTTATCAGCCTTGCAAAGAGGCTTTTTATCAGACTTGCTGTTGCTTAGCTTTTGCCCAGATGACAGACTTGGGGGCAGGCTGTGACATTTTGGGCTTTTAGAAGCACTGAAGCAGAGTCAAGCTGGGGTTAGCTAAATATCTGCACAAGGGACTGCTTTGCAGAGCGCTCTACTCCCCGTATAGCTACAAGATAGAAATTTGCGCAAAACATTGCAAAAGGTGAAACAAGACAAGTCTGCCAGATGCTTTTCCCCCCTTAGCATGCTGGGGGGGTTCCAATTGAGATAACTGCTAGCTCGATTAAGTAAATGCAGGCTTCAGTGGGAATAGGATTTGCCTCATGATAAGTTTAAACTGGCAGGCAACAGGAGTGGAGAGACACACATTTCACATCAAGTTAGTTCCTTTTGTTTGCATTAAACCTGATGCTTGTGTATTCTTACACTATGAGAATTAGTTATTACCTGCTCCCAAATTAACCCTTGTAAGTGAGGATTTTCTATAATTTTCATCTCTTTTCCACAGTCTGTCAATTGCTTTGGGGCTTTGATTTCCTTCACAAAGACAGTTTTCCCATTATCCATTTATTTGCTGCCTGTACCTAACTAGGACTAAACAGTCAACAGTGCCAGTGTTGAGATTACCTTTCAAGGAGTACGTAGGATGTACACGAGAAAGACAAAGCGATGCTGAGCACATCATGTCACCCTGCAGTTTTCTGTCCTATAAGTAGAGATAATGATGGCTACATCTTTTGGAAAGTGCTTGGAAAGCCATAGGTGAAGGGAATTAGGCGACAGTTGTCATTCTGAAACAATGCTACCCTTAAACAATCGTTGCAGTGTTATTCACAAGCCAGGCAAACAATTTAAGGAAACCACATAAAAACGGAGACCCGCAGCACCGCACTAATAAACATGTGGTTTGAAAGCTCCCCTTCTAAATAACTGCCTTTCAAAGTGCACTCTCCCTCCGTACCAAAGTAGAAAGATTCCTTTCATTTCCGCTCTGGGTTTTCATTAAGTCACAGCAGTGATTTTCTAACACACTGGCAGGCCGGATTTTACAATAGGTTTCCTCGGGAGCTGATTGATGGCAGCTACCAAAGGGAGCGAGATGACTTTGTTGCTTGTTATAGAGCTGGGCTGATGACGGCCTGTCTGCTTGCAGGTCATGAGGCTCAGAAATACCCTATCACAAGGTGATATCCTTGTAAAATCCTTGTAAAAAAAAATCTGAGTAGAAAGTCAGCATGACACGGGAAAGACAGAGCTTACGGATAAGTTGCACTTTACTTTTTATCTGCTAATTACCTCCCTTCCCCTGCACAATGTTGGATGATCCCAATTTTAATACTCGTGAGCCCTTTTGCTCTCAGTTTTGAGGAAGCTGTGGTACCCGTTGCCAGATACACTAATGTTTCACAGCGCTCAACACAGATATCATGCACTTTAGAAAGAATAAAAACAAAATAAAAAAGATTTGTGGAATAAGGAAGTGTTCTTTTTCTGTCTTTTTAGACAGGGAAGTGAGTCGCAAGGACCCTGCTTGCTCCTTCCACGTTTGCACTGTAAGTCTGTGGCAGGGAATTGAACCTTGAGTTTCCAAAATCCTAAGCAAGTGTCTGTAATCACATCCCTGTCCTTCCCTTTCACCACTGCACCAGCAGTGAATACAGTCCCTGTATGCTTTGGGTGCATCTAATGAGTACAGTACTCTGAGAAACTTGCACACTATCAACTTTCAGCAGGAATTCTTGTAATTCCTAGGGAATTTTGAAGTGCTTTCTAAACGAGGCTGCAGTTTATATAGCAGGCTGTGCCACAAACCCACTCACTGCCCTTCCAGGCAGGACTTTATGGTACTTGCGTGGAATGAGGAAATTCCAGTACAAACTGTCCCAGGTACCACAGTAAGAAATGCTCTTTGGGGCCACAGAATGGCTGGCAAAGAAAAAAGAGGAATTTAGTAGGTTCTCTGAGTTATTCTGCACAGGAGAACTGTAAGTGCTGCAGAAAGTCTATAAATGAGAACTCATTTTCCAGGAAACCCTAGAAAATTTCAGATTAAAATCCACAGAACACTTCTAGGTTAGAGGGCTCTTTCCAGGCAACTTTTCTAAGTATTTGACATTCAATAACGGTCTCTGCTTATTTCAACTGCCCAATCTGTAACTAGTGAGAACAGATCTTTTACTCTCAACTTCAAGGGAGCTGCAGCCATACATTTAAACAAAGAAATAGCTTAGCCCTTTTATTTTCCCACCAGAAATAGTCACGCCAGATTATCTCTCATGTTGTATAATATTTCTGTCTTCACTGAGAAGTTTTTCAAGCCAACAATGAGTTGCAAAAAGAAAAAGGGGAAGAAAGGAAGGGGAAGGGGTTTACCCCAATGTGCAGGCTGCAACAATGTGCCGTAGAACAATGCCTAGAGGACGTGCAGTTTCCACAACAGGAGTGGTATCTGTTACTGATCCAAACACAGTTCGAATGCATGGAGTGCACGGGAGAACATAATCCACGTAGCTCTTCAGTTAATTTCTTTAGTCTGCGGGGAATTACAAAAGGGGAACGTGAATACTATTTTGTGTACGGATGCACACGGAAGATGATGTTCTCAGCTATTTTTCTGAATCGGGTTCTAACAGCCAAATGATAATGGCTTCCTTAACAAACAAAACCTGAAACTAAACCACTTTGATCCCTTCCCTTCCAAGGAAGTGACTCTGCCCGAGGCTCTCTGCAGCATCTCTGTCCCTGTACTTTTACCCCAGACTCTATTTTTAGGAAGACCTTTTGGCGGCATTGAAAATTTGCCTGTTATCTTTTAACCAACACAAGTGAACAAAGAGAAAGAGCCCCCCTTGTCCTCAGCACAAGACACTCCCCTGCTTCTCCTGCTGCTGACTGTTTACATGCAGAACACACACAGTGACTACCAGAGTGAGCACTACCACAGCCCTAAGAGAAAATCCTGACCCCAAAGCACTAGTATTTCTATCACCTATTTTTTTAGATATTGTGCTATATTAGCCACAGAGAGTCAATATCAAATCCTGCAGCTGGATTTTTTTTTATTAAAAAAAAATAAAATGAAATCGAAGGATATTAATACCACTTCACACTTTTGTAGCAACTCCAAATAGCTCAAAGATGAGCTGACCAAGTACAGGCTCTTTCTGACCCGCAAAGTGCTACAAGAAAAAGAGCCTGCATGACTCCAAAGTTCTTACTCTTTCTTTTTTTTTTCCCAGAGTGTGGAAACAATTGGGAAGCTTCCAGAGATACAGCATTTTCCCTAATGGAATCAGAAACGTGATCCTGCTCCTTTATCTGTGCTTAAAGAACAACAACAAGGGAAGGATCTAGTCCCCAGAAGTTAAGAAACACCCCCAAAACAAACACAGCTAGGCACGTTCCCCACATGATATAGAAGATATTGTTTGCTTGGACAGGCCAAAGAACTAGCGGGAAAGTCCGTTTTGTTTTTCTCCAACTACTCCACTATAGGTCTACAAGGGTCCAGGAGGAAGGACCTGTTTGATTTCAGAGATCCAAAAAGTCAGACTGAGCTATCTGGGATAGGGATGGTTTCTGTTGGTCCTTCGTGGGTGGCACAAAACTCTCAGGTCAAAAGCAAATAAAAGATAATATATATGAAAGTTACCCTGCTACTCTCAAGCAGCATGCACTAATATAAACAGAAAGACTACAGGTGCCTTTCGAAACCCTTCGGCGTGGCATTAGTACAAAGGGGAGTCAGGTTTTTAATTCCAGAGCCATAAACACCCCTACTGATTCCCAATATGTTACACTGTCTGTGCTCTACGTGGCAATTCATCACCTGGAGAATAAACTGGAGAGATTCCTTAAACCTTAAACTGACTAGGGAGCATCCTAATATGAAATAATTCTATTTTTTTCTGCACAACACTTTTATTATGTCTGACAGTGGTTTTGCCGGAGATCAGCGCTTAGTCCCCAGCTTCCCAAAGAGTTCCCAGGCAGCTAATAAGTTAGACAACATCAGATCTCCGGCTGTCACTCTGGCAGGGTTAAGCCTGCAAACCTGGTGTTCAGCCGACAATAACTCAGCCACTTGTCCTGCCTTCTGGGCTTGTGAGCCTTAAGAGCCAGAAAAAATAGCAAGTGAATTGGGAAAAGAAACAACAAAACTTACTTGCTAAGAGCAGCTGGGCATCAGTCGCGCGCCTGGGCACTTCGGGGACACTGGATGGTGGCTGGAGGGAGCGGTGGGTAACACAGCGGCTGGAGAAGTGTCTGATCCATGCCATCAGCAGGGAGCTGGGCTCCTCTTCTTGGCCCTGGGCTCTCTCTTCCCTTCTTCCCCCTGCCTGTTAGTACGAGACATTTATGTGGATTTAAAAGCGCACTCCCCTGTTCCGAGGTATCCCCGACTCCCCTCGCTCCGGCAGAGCTGCTCCAAGCACTCGCTCTCCACTGCTGCAATGCTACTTTTGCCTGTCAAACGTCCCTCCCGTTTCCTGCTCCAGCACGAATGAATTCGTGGTGGTATAAAGCTATTTAAAGGGCTGGGGCAGAGGGGAGGGAGGAGAGAGGAGTGCATATGATGAGGAGCATCATCTATTCTGAATGAACACGAATGGGAAAGGTGGCGGGAGAGGAAGCAGAGAGAGGAGGGGTTTAAGCCGCTGCTTTGCACAGAAAGGGCTGGCTAGGGAGGGGGAACAGAGGCGTATGCAGCGCCCTGAGAAAACGTGACAGATACTGCGCTCCCCGGCCAGCCACATGGTCCTTGCCCTCCTCGCTGCTTCCCGGAGCGCTTTATGTTTACTTCTCTCCTCGCAAGCTTCTCACCTCTCCCTGGATTCTCCTACTGAATGGTCTTTTATATTTTTAAGAGGTAGGGGCTGTCTCGCTGTCTTAAACCACAAAAACAACACGTAGTTCCTAGAAAAGGAGGGCGGGGAGAACTCAGCAGCTGTGCATGGAACAGGGAGCACGTGTGTACGCATTCGCCAGCATTGGGAGAAGTCTCTGTTCCAGGTCGGACTGAGGAATTTGGGAGAAGTGGGGAGGAGGGAGAGCATGATTCCTCTGGAGCTCTTTCCCAGCATGTCCCCCACCGAAGTGCTGAAACAGTGTTTGCTGAGTGAGCTGCGTTGTTTGCCTGTGATCCAGCTAGTCCCAGGAAATGTTCTCAAAGGTCCTCAATGGTTTGCTTTTTTTGTGTATTTAATATTTCTTCCTTTTTTTATCCTCAGTAATATCACACACCGGCTCCCCAGCTTAGGAGAATATTTCTGCTCAAAAGCAAATGTCAGGCCAGCAGAATATATGAGATGGATGTGCCTGGCAATTGCAGGTTACCTGCAGGCTTAGCTGCCCTCTTTCCTAATCCTGACCCACAGGACTCCCTAATTTTCTACTCCAGGGGCAACATGCAATAGAGCCCAATTTGCTGTGAAATTTCTTTCCCAGTAAATTTTCCAGGCAGGAAATGAGAACTTCAAAACAAACAAACAAATTATAAAACATGATTCCTAACAATTCTGAATCTACACAACTCTTTATTATGGAAATTAAACTATAAAATTGCTTTAAATACTTAGTATGGAGTCATATTGCACAGAGGGACTGAGCTATGAAAACACATCTAAGTAAACTCCTTTTTACCAGCCATCCTGCTCCCTGATCTACACACACAATTCTAATCTGGTCCACCAGAATATTTAATTGGACTAGATAGGATAGAAAACCAGGGCTTAAACTTCCAAAAATGAGTTTTGCCAGTGTAATTTTGTTTCCACTTGCTTTTAGTTTGTATTTTGCACTGCACACAGCTTGGGCAACAAGATCAAGTTAGCCAGTTTTGCTTCTGGTTCTCATGTGTGTGAACAGTACTACTCTGCCTAGGATACAAACTGCACCCAGAGGACTCTGATTTAAATCAAGAATGAACTGAACTTCAGTGAAAGCAGACAGACTTGGTAATAAACTGGTGACAAAACCCTATTGCATTAGCTCCTCTATCTGTTCCTAAATTGCTGGGAATGCTTTTTCCAGAAAGACCTTATTTTACATTCTAGGGCTATGCCTATGATATAGGAAGTGTCCTGATAAAACTGTGGTTTGGCGAGTACAGTTAACAGCTTCTCCTTTTTTTCTTTTAAGCATTCATACTTACTAAAAAAGCACTAAATGGTAATTCATAGAGCACTATTAAATTACAACATTTGGGGGATATAAAAATGCTACTTGAAAAAGCAACTTACCGAGAAGTCTTGAGGGAAAGTTTAAGAGAAATTAGATTTAAACCAAGGGGGCAAAGGCGTCTGGTTGCAGCAGATCCTTCCTGACATTGATGCTAGCTGACATCACCCTCCTCTGAGGTCATCTGCCAGCAGCCTCTTAAAAGGGTCCACAGCCTCTGGATACTCAAAAGAGCAAGTGCTAGGAAAATGTCCTGTCCCATCTCTGTCTGGCCAGAGCCCTGTGCTGTTCAGTGACAGATTCTAACTTAAGCCTGGAGGTTGCAAGCGTAGATTGACACCGTTCATCACAACGCTGCATTGTTCAAGGTATAAAGACAAGCACTTTCAAAAAGTGATAGCCACCATAGCCAGCAAGACACACCACCTGCCAATCATTCAGCTTTTCCTCTGGCCCCTCCTGCTATGGGATCTTGACTGAGAAATTGTTAAAATAGAGTTATCAGATTCCACTTGCAGAATTTCACAAGGGACTGGCACAAGTTAAGTAAAGCAGATGCCCTGATATGTCAGGAATATATGTGGGAAACAGATACCTAAGAATAGTCTTGATGCAGCCTCCATGAGAACAGAGAATAGTCTGTATCATGCAGCCATCTAATGGAAGAGCTCACGCTACCTAGAGAAACTTGCAGAAACCAAAGACTTTTCTGCAAGCAGAAAGCCTTGATCCTGGCACTGTTATCACTCGAGAAGTGTTAAGTAAATAAAAAACCTTTCTCATCTTGAGCCATTTCTCCCAAGCAGAGGGAAACTCAGCTAACAACCACTGCCATCTGCTGGCAACATCTGCTTTCACCGATTTCCCTACAAATACTGCCAAAAAGGGGCAAAGAGAGGGTTGAAAGAGCAGCAATGTGCTCACACCTCTGTCCAGATGTTTGCTCAGAGGAAAGGAAGGGGCTGCAACGCCAGTCGTGTCACCTAGCACACAGTCTAAGCACACTTGTGGCTGCTGTCACGGGGCCTCATGCATCACACGCAATTCAAAGCACAGCAAAGGCCACAGAAAAGAAAGCACTTGAGAGGGGTGTACTCCAATCAACTATTAAAAGCCTTGTAGGACACCTTTATTCATCTCTGGAGAGGTTGAGCCTTTTGTAGATGTTTGTGTAAGCGCAGACATCTCAGCAGGGAAGCAAGGAANCACCTCTGTGCAGATGTTTGCTCAGAGGAAAAGAAGGGGCTGCAATGCCAATCCCACCGTGTCACCAGGCACACAGTCTAAGCACACTTGTGGCTGCTGTCACGGGGCCTCATGCATCACACGCAATTCAAAGCACAGCAAAGGCCACAGAAAAGAAAGCACTTGAGAGGGGTGTACTCCAATCAACTATTAAAAGCCTTGTAGGACACCTTTATTCATCTCTGGAGAGGTTGAGCCTTTTGTAGATGTTTGTGTAAGCACAGACATCTCAGCAGGGAAGCAAGGAAATGTGAATGAATTGCTCCTCTAAGAGATTACTAAAGTTTTCTAAGTCTTTTGAGCTGGCATTCACCTCAGCTAATGCCACTAGGATATGCTGGTCCAAGTCTAAACAGCCACGCAATTTCCTTCCTAACTGATGCACAGAAACAGGTAGTACCAGAAAATATCTACATTAGACCACTATGTTAGAATAGGGTGAATCACTTAATTCCTGGAGTGTATGGTTACAAACACCACCTCAGTGCAGAATCTTGATTTTACTGGGGGTGTTCACAATCTCCAGGTGTTCAAGGGACCTACGGAGCTATTTATAGGGTGAAATTATGGCGACTGTGGAATGCTTCAGCTCCTGGATTGTGCAAACAGAACAACAGGATGTGGAAGAACAAACTTTAGCCTCATTTTGGTATAACTAGATGGCTCTCTGAGGAAATTATGTACATGCAAAGCTTTCATAAAGCAAACATTACTTTGGATTTTTGCTAGTCCTTGTAGAATTCAACAGCACTGTCTCATTTTTTGAACTTTCATGAACCAAATGGGGAGTAAGCTCAATCTCCCTGTAGTTTCAGTGAACATAAATGAGCCATCCACCCAGATGAGCCCAGGCTGGCCCCTGACATTTATTACCCAAAGGGACAGACTTCAATCTCTCTCCTCACAAGCACCAGCGACAGAATCTGTAGGTTGCTCTGAAATCAGTGGTGGCTGCCTATGGTTTTACACATGTAGCAAAAGGAGAGGGAGCAGCAGTACCTTCAGGGAGTATTTTAATTTGCTGTGCAATTTGATCTCTGGAACAAGAAATGTCACTTCCCATTTGTCAACCATAAACCTACCATCCCACCAGAAGAAAAGAACGTTGTAAGAACCCAGTGCTGGAAAGAGCTTCTGATCATCTCATCTACCTCCACTCTTCCCCTGTGTGCTTTACTGAACTGGAGCAGGGCTTTCAAGCAAAGCTCTGAGAATCTAGATTGAAATTAAGTGACAGTTGCTTGCTCAGTCTCCAGTTCCCTTTGTGTTTTGAGGATTATTCAAACCCCAAGCTCAAAATGAAACTTGGGAAGCAGGAACAGAGGCAGATAAGGGGAAGAAAAAGTTTCTGCAATAAACTCAAACTCTCCTGCCTCTGCTGAGCATGTGTGGAAGAGTCTGCTTGCCATTTCCTTTGATATGAAAATGAGGAGTTGATGCTAACCTAGAGAAAGAGACAGCTCCTCTTCCAGCTACATGGGGCTACAGCCTAGCACTAATTCAAGACAGCCAACACACATCCCAAACCCTAATTGTCTTTTCACTTCAGGATTGCCCACAATGTCTTAGTCCAGTTCCTAGTGAAACCACCATTATAATTAATACTAATTAATCCCTTGTTCTGCAGGGACAGCAGCAAAACCTCATGCTGAGGGGGCCTCAGCTTCCTGCTCATTCCCATGGAAGCTGCTGGGCCAAGGAACGTTGCCAAAGGACACTATTAGAATACGTGTGTAAATGATGAGACTGCAAGAGTGTAAATTTTGCTTTTGGGCACCACTGAAAGCTCTGCCAAAGACCAGCACACACGTTCAAAGAAATCCTGGATTGTCACCCTCTATGAAATAAAGATTCACTGAACCTCACAGATCTGGGCAACTCAAAGCCATCACTTCCAGCACATTTTGTGGTTACTTAACAGGAAGCAAAATCTAGGGTGGAAAAATAATACCCTGAAGACAGATTTTATGCCATGCACATCTGCATGTCTTGCTTATTTAGCTGTCATGTTTTAATACTATTTGCAATTAAAAGCAAGTCAACACTAGTTTAGTAGGTCCAATACGTTGTTGCTCCGAGTTCACTTCAGGTTTCTTTTCAGCTCTGTTTTCGCTGCAGAAAAAAAGTGACCCCCACTGACTCTAATAAAGTCTTGTTATTACTGCTTAATCTCATGTGTATGCGCCTGGCATCAGAAAAAAAGCAGCAGACTAGCAGGCCTGGGGACAAAAGGCCCTTATTTAGCCACAAAACGGGTACTGTACGGGCAGTTTCCCCCGTGCTGCCCTTTCATGATATTCCAAACGTATTCAGGTGATAGGACAGAGCAGCCCTGGAGCCAGGAGAGGTCTCGTCGAGAGGCCAGACACTGCCGTGATGCAAGACAGACAGACTAACTGGGAATACTGGGGCAATTAACCCTTGGCTTCTCTATTTCAGTTAGTGCGAGCCACCACGGAGCTTGGAGTCTTATCCCTTAGGCTCAGACTGAGGTCACATTAAAGATTTCAGTCATTATTAACCTGCGTTAGACCTGAACTAGAGATCTGAGGACGGAAACCTTCCAACTCCATTTAAACCCACATCACACGCAGCTTTGAGATTCAGTGAAACGCCAGACTACGCCTCGCATGAGGATCCATTTGGTGAAAGAGCGGCTGAAATAAAAAGAACACAAATGAATTTCTCCTGTCACATTACAGCAGCAGAGCAACTGCTGATGGTACAGACTACGGCAGACCCCGTCTACACTCTCCTCTGCAAGGGCTGGAAATGCCCTACCAGGGGAGTTTCACAAAATTTGCAAGCATTAGTAAGATACGCAGCAATTTTTCAATCATTTTGGAACTGAAGGAAACTATTTTGAGATTTTTTTCCAGATCTTGCTGCAATGTTCAATGCTGATAAAGGATTTCCCTGCCTTGCTAGCAACAACTGATAGTTTGGAAAAATAAGTATACTACAAATTATAATAATATTTTTAGTCTTCCAAATACTACTAGATGAAGATATTTCCAGCTTTTGCGTGACTGTCTGATATTTAGTTCACACAAGCAATTGACAGAAGGAATCGTATATAGAATGGAAAAGAGGGAGTATATGGAAAGGTGCCACAGCTACAGTGAAAGATTTTTCTAGACTGACACAACAAATCAGCGGCAGAATCAGGAAGAGAAGCAAAATCATAGCAGTTTCTACTTCAGTCACTTATTCAGGGAATCACATGTCTGTTATGTGCACAGACTACTGCTACAGGATTCTACAGCGCATGAATAAAACCCTTCCCATCCTAAAAGCAAAAATGTGAGATTGTGCTGAATCTAGACTTTGCCACCAAAATGCAAGTAACTCTCACGTTTAATGAGGCAATGGAGAGAGAAGATGAATCGTGCTATCGCTGTAATAAAATGCCTTTTTATGAACCCTCCTGTGTGTGCTCTGCCTGACAATACTGGACATGGTCCAGGCCTGTTTACAGTGCCAGCATGTCTGTGTCCCTGACTCCTGGCGCATCTGCACATTTTGTTCTCAGCATATTTGTAGCTATGGAGCCAGCTGACCTTGAAACTCTCATCAGAGAAAAAAAATCAGCAGCCTGAAAGCCTAGCATCCCCCTCGTATAATTCATAGTTATTATCAGAAATGTTTTTCCTCTGTTCAGTTTGCACAGAGATGACATTCAATAACACTGAAAATGTTCTTACTGTCCCTAGAGAGGCCTGTTCGGAGGAAAACCAAAGGAAATTAAAGACCTATCGAGAAATCCCCTGATACAGGTTCATAAATATAAAGTTGCACGCAGTGGCTGACTAAAATGTTAAGGACAAAATGTGCTCACACTCTTTGACTTGGGTCCCTCCATTTCTGCCTCCCCCATATTCCCTGCTCTGTGAGAAGACAGAGAAGGACATTTCCTACCACTCATTACCACTGCATATTCGCATAGAACAGGAATGATGATGATGCATATGCTCCAGGAGTAACATTACAAGCAGGTACTGCCTTGATGACAGAAGGATTTGCAGCCTTCTTTAAAAACAGACACCTTTTCCAGACTGCAGCCTGCTGCTGCTGCCTGCTGTGAGAAAACTCCTTTCCCGCAGGTAGTGGCTTGGCATCTGGCAGGACCCATTCAGGCAGCATTCTAGTGCACCGAAGGATGGTGATGTTACTGTCACATCTGAATTCCTCAGGAAACGGAGCAATGCAGACACTTGCTATTCAATTCTGCCAGTTCCTGTCCCCTTATACAGTGTGTGAGTGAGTGGTTCTGCCCCAAACACAAGCTGCACAAGGGTTTTTGGGCCATGTGACACCTAGTGTTCTCTTAAAGTGTGTTCTCCATCCTCGTGAAGGGTCAATCTGTGTGAGTTTTGCTGTGATCTGCTTTACTTGTGGGAAACCCTCATGCAGAGCTGTGCCATGGACCTCTGAGGTGGTCTGCAGGAAGAGACTGTGATACTGAAAGACAAACTGGGTCCTCTGCCATCTCCAAACTCCAATTTCTCTATAAGTATGCTCACTTCAATTACATTACTGTGCTCACTGGAGTGTTCCCCTACACACTGTAATTTGTGCAGCAACAACTCACTAAGGTTGTAATGAAATTGTTGGATTTACCCTGCAGTCATTCAGTGAAGCTTTTCTTTCTGGTTGCATTTGCCAGGAGTTTACTCCTTTGCTACTCCAAGCACAAACTCTAAATTCAGACCCACCTAGTGCTAAAAATCACACACAAAAAAAAGCTGCTCCACCCAACTGGATGAAATTTACTCTTCTCTTAGTCATCAAAGTCACCCACTATTTTATATATCAATGGAATCCCAGACCATTATTATATAACCATAGAAATAACTGAAAATAAGTTTACAATTCACGCTGCACTTTGGTTTAACTTCAGACACAAGGTACTAGCAACAAGATTTAACCAAACTGTACCTATCTAAGCAAGACACAACAGCAAAATCAGAGACACATCACAGAAAGGAAGCTCTCCTAGAAAAAAAATAATGCCATCTGGACACAAGAAACCCTAAAGCTTTGTTGTGCTGAGGCTTCTTCCAGCTCCCCAGGCTTTTCCATGTCGTAATGTTTTCTAAAAGGACGACTGTGTTGTATCATCTCAGCACTCCAACTGCCTCAGGCTGTGCTGTTTCCACACTAACGATACCATTGCAACTTGCATATTGAGCAACATCCCATTCACGGAGATTTGATTCACTTGTGCTGACAGCTTGCATACACCTTGTCACATGTTGAAGTTATTGAAACTGAGTTGCCAAAAGGACTGTGATCATTGCTCTGGGTGATTTATTGGGGGCTTACTCTGCACTCGGAGCCCATGCCAAGAGAATTCCCTCATGTTCCTACACCAGATGTTGTTCTCATCTGAACTACGTGAAATCCAAGATAAAAATACTGAGGACAACCGACATGTAGTGCTACTGTCACCCATGCTTCAGCTCACAATTACCTTCCTCTCTATGACTTGCCCTCCCAAAATCTGCAAGACAACCTCTTTCGCACAAAGAACCTTCAGCCTAAGTATTATTTGGTATGCAAAATCATTTTGGCATATAAGAAAAGGTTGACTTAAAACTTTTTTTTACTGAAGACGTGGGCTCTAATTTAAAATGAAAGATGGAGCTTTGGGGTACTCAGCTGCCTAGGATGTGGAAGCGCTAACCGAAGCACTTTCTACCCTTTTCTTTAAAATTTTAAGACGTTGTCGCATCACCTGCAGAGCAGGCAGTACCTGCACAGGCCAGTAGAGGGTGATGAGCAGCCACTCTGATCCTTTACTATCCTGACAACTTCTCAAGGACATCTCAGCGAAAAAGATATTTCAGTCTATGGATGCACCGAGCAAGGATGGACAGAAGACTCAGCTACTTTAAATGAGAACGGTGACTCTGTTATGGCATATCAGGTCAAGAGAGGTAAGGAGTAAACCTTATCTGAAGCTTTCTATTAGAGAGACTCTAAAGGTGGCTCCCTCTTGAAGGCACCTGTTAATCAGCCAAGGCAACTTGTCCAAAATCTAGTTAACCAGGTCCAGGCCAACTAGAGCTGTGCCTGATGTATTTTATTGTCTCCATGTTAAGCCTTGCACACATGAAGACAAACCACTGCCCATTGCTCACGCAAAACACGAAGCTACAGCTGATACTTCTGCCCACTTTCTACTGCCAAATGTGGCAGCCGCTCTGCTATGAGACCTGTTATTACTGGCCTCCCTAGTGACTCATTCTGATGGGCTCACTCAGCTGTAAAACAGTCCTTTTTTACATGGCTATTTCTTATGTTCTGACCTTCACAAGCAAGGTCCGTGATTTTTGTGAGATCATCTACTAAATGTACTACCCAATAAAGACAATGTAAAAGAAGTATCTGACGTTCTCTGCTGGGAAAAGGAACTAAAAACTAAGAAACAAAACACCACCACCAACATCAACAAAAGAAAATCAGGAAAAAGGAATATTTCCATTTTTTTTTCTTTAGGTAACAGCAACCACACACAAAATCAATGCCATCTTTTACGCATGCAAGGTGAGCCTTATTCTGCTGCCCTTGGAAACTAAGACAAAGTTACTAGCGAGCTCTCTTACTACATCTGGTAAGACAGTGAGTTGTGGATATCCAGGAGGAGGGCAGGGGTTGCAGTTCGCATTATCACTACCTGCATGTCATATATACTCCCCAGTCATGCTTGTGGCTCCATGAACTCCCTCCCTCTCTCCAGCTCTTTCCATAGAGGGATTTCGCAACAAGGCCAGGACTGCAAGCTAAACTCAGACAATAATCAATGATAATCCCTTTCTGAGGGAAAGGGCAGAACATTATATATATAAAGAGGATATTTTGGGGTTTTTTTTACTATCCTGGTATCTAGACTTAGAAGTGTCTGTGGTGCCTCTGGGACTATATTCCCATCCTTGTAAAACGACTAAACAAACAATCACTTCACACAGCTCTGCTCACTTCCTTGCTCTGCCCAATTCTCGCTGTGGCCTCCATCTAACCCACGAGCTGCATTCAACAAAGCTTAAATTCTTTCGGGCAAAATGTTCTTAGCTTTCTTCATGAGAGCCCAATGAATGGCAGACTTCAGCGGTCCAGGGTATCAGAGCAGGCTTTGCACCTTTCTTTGCCTTTCTCTGCCCTGATTATCATCAGTGACACACAGATAGGAAGATGATGGCACCCTTTATTCCTCTCTCCCTCCTTCACATTCCTAAAGGGAGTGGGTAAATTGCATTTATTAAAGCTGATGGAGTCCACCGAGACCTGCAGATAAAGGACTCAATTTGAAGCTGAATATAATGTTCTATCTTGCAGAAAGCTTATGCTTTACTATTTATTTTCCAAGCACCTACTGACATTGCTAGGCAACTGGGATGATGTCCAGAATAAAAACAGTAATAATAATGAAAAAAAACAAACAGTGTATAAAACGCAGTGGAGTGCCGTCCAGACAAAGAATGGAATGAATGCCTGAAGCTGGAGTAAGAAAAAAAGGTCAAAATGGTCCATTTTGGGTTGATGTAAAAAGTAACCCTAGAGATATATCTCAAAGGTGCAAATCACCTCAGAGAACACCAGAAGTATGGTAAAATTGGGGATTTCTCATGGACCATAAGAGCAACTCTTGGACTGTCAGAGGACTTAAAAGAATGATGGCACAAGGGACAGTAACTGTTGTGTAAAGTATAATGCTCTGGGTTGGATTTACATAGACGTATTTACATCTTCCTTCATCTGCCAAATGCAATGGCTGGAAAAAATGAAGCACGAATTACAGACTTGTCCTAAGTTCATATTCTGCTCTTCAGAACACCAGAAAATGGATTTTGTTGGTGATGTCTAGCACAGCCCCAGAAAGGCAGCTACAAGTAAGCACGTATACTCACCTACTTGTTCCTACCAAGTTAGTAAGGATTGTCACTGAATTTCAACTAGCTATTCATTTTAATACCTTCATAAATAACAGAGGGATGGGAGCTCCAGCAAATACATCTGACATGTTGTTACTACAAGACACGAACCCTAATGAAAATCTAAAAACAAAACAGATGTTAACTGATGAAAACCGTTGTTAGTGACATCAGACAAGTATCTCTTCATGTGTGGCATTTGAACCTTTTATTTTCCTGGCATAATGCGGAAAAATGTCTGAGGCACTTTCCCTCCTGCCAAATCAGACCTCATCTTTGCTGTTCTGGGAAATCACCAGGTTTGTGGCATCAGACACACGTACTTTCAACCCGGATTGTTTGGCTTAGGAGTACAGAAGTGAAGTGATAAAGGTGATGTGGGCTACAGATCCTGCCTTTTCCCTTCTATACTTAGCTTTTTTTCAACAGGACATTAAGTAACTGTATTTGCATGGATTATTATAGTCCCTAACCCCAGGTGAAGGTTATTTGGTGGTGCTGGTAAGTTCCCTGATCCAACTGCACTGCTCTATGTATTGCACCGTGCCAGCAGGCTGAATCCCCAGCAGCCCAACATCCCCCTGCTAAACAACAAGCTTACTAAAGGGGAAGGAAAGAAGTGCCTTTGTTATAGTCCACCCATGCCCTACATTTTCAGGGGCAGGAAGGAGTTCTCCGACAAGCAGCTCAATTTCTCTGAAGTAAGCATTAAGTAATGAGCTTTACTCCTTCTAGCTAGAATTTGGCTTTTATTTCCTCCATGAACAGACTGGCATGAAAAACACCTTTCCCTTGTGGCATTACCAAAGACTTCACCGACTGCCTGCTGTCTCAGAAGACCAAAAAGCTTCCAAAGAAGGAAGACCAAAGCTATTAGGAGTCTTTTGCTCTCTTTAATAGCAACCAGGAAGCTGCGGGAAGGGATGAACATGCAACAACCTTCATCTGTTACACCGTTCTGCCATTTCAGAAGCACTTTGCTTGCCCTTCCAGAGAACTATCCATTCCTCAGGCTTATCTGCACACTAGCATGTGTGGCTATTTATTTAAGGATGTGTGATAGCATTGTGCTCCCTGCAAAGCAGAGCAAAAAGGCCGCCAGTTCTCATATTTCTCTTTCAGCTACCACAGTTTATTTCACAGGAATTAAAGTTTTAGGAAGGAATCTCTCCTGTACATTTGCAGTAGTGAATATTCGGCCTCTGGTTACTTCTACGCCCACTGCTATGCTATCTAAAAAATGCTCAGCATTTTACAGATACAAAATGAGACATAACTGGAAGGACATAGTCATATCTCTTGGGAGCCAGAATAAAATTGCAATGGATTTCAAATCCCTCCCCATGGTAAGCACTAAGTAAATCAGTACTGGGAAGCTGCCAGCCCAGCTACACTGAGGTTAATGAATAAACAACTGCCTGCAGTACTGACTTTCCTACTATATTTAAAATATGTATCTTTGATAACATCGTAGGGAAACCTCTTCTATAAATAATCATTCCCAAAGATAAAGGCATTAAGTCTTTGACAAAATGGATAAAGACTATCAATGTTTTTGCATAAAAATTGCTACTAGGCAAACTTAAGTTTTTTTCACAAAGTGCTTGCTTTCTACAGAAAATGTTAACTTCATATAGAAAAGCAGAATACTGAAGAATAAGAAAAATTATTTGGAAATATACCAGAGTACATTCTGAGAACATTAGTTCAGTCACAAATCATTTCCCACTTCTTCTTTATGGGAGAAGCTCCCAAAACGTACATTTCGAATAAAACAATGAAGTAACTCCGAAAAGGGGGAACTCTTGTGTATTAGGAAAGCTGCTGGCTGCTGGAAACAAATGATTCTGAATACCTAGACTACTTTTGGCATTTAATTCTGTAATCATGGATGCGCTTTTCAAAGTGTTTCCCTAGGCAAATAACATCAGCAGCCTAACAAACACAATAGCTTAAATTTTCAAGAGTGTCTGGGGTGATTCAGAATGCCCAACATGAGAGACAACAGAGTCATTTTGCAGAATAAGTGCTCAATCCTTTATAGGAATTACTGTCATTTAAGGGGTCTCAGACAGAGCACCTAGAAGTCATTTGTCACTCGTGAAAATCTAGGTCATTTACTCCTCTCCTTCTGCTCTGTCTTTTCTGTGCCAAATATAGAAAGAATCTTCTGGCTTCAGACTATAAATAAAGTTGCTAATTACACTCTTTCCTAAAAAACTGCAATTGAATTCACTCGAGGAGTCTCTGAAAGCTGTGAAAACCTATTCATTCTTATAATACCCTTTTGACATGTCTTAAAGGGAGAAGGAAGCTTTTAATTCCTCAGTTTTGGGGATAATATTTAACAGAAGTAAATGCCTTCAAGGGTTCAGCTATGCTCTTTGAAGCTAGTGGAAAAAATTCCTGTTGAGTTTCATTACAGGAGAACTAGCTTCTTTCTTTGAAAAATTATGTTAAACAAGCCACAATATGTTGCGTGATGCAAGAAAATTAATTTGTGTCATCAAGAGGGGAAAATGACAGGATTCTCACACATACTAGGTATGGCATAAAACATAACCAGATTAATTATTTCCTCATAAAACACATCAATTACCTCTCAATAAAGGTATCTGGATCAATTCTATCAGCATATATTTGGCCGCAACAAAAACCTATATGTTCTTAATGATGTAAATCCATACCTGCCTCAGAGGGAGTTTAAGAGGTGTAACCAATGGATTAATATGCTTTGAAGATGAGAAGTACCACACAAGCACTACTGGATTTATTCCTAATGACTAAACTGGTAAAACAATAGGGTGGCTAATAATAGTGATTCGTTCCCTCTATCAGTGGTTTTGTTTCAGAAAACTAAGGGGTAAACTTTCCTGTTGAGGAACTGAATGGCAAAAGAGAGAGAAGGTCAGATTCCATCTGCCGATATGGTAAGGCCCTAAAAGATAGAGATTTAGATGGCTCCAGACATCCAAATCTTCTCTCTAGTGATGAAGGAGGATGGACATCTCTAGAAGGCAGAACATCCTTAGATGGTTGCCTTACTCTCTACAAGGAGAAGATCATTTTTAGGTGCTTACAGGTAAGAAAGCTAATTCCAAGCTTAAAGCATTCAATCCCTTAGGACCCCAATGCAAAGATATTCTTTCAAACAAGGGACTGAGGCATCTGGTTATTTCCTAACACAAACTGCCCATATAGGCAAAGACAACAAGCTCCTGGCAAGCAGTTGAGCCATTTCTGTTGTAGACAGATGAGGCGGTGGCAGTGACAGTAACAAGAGGTTTCTCAGGTAACTGTACTTTATCTGATTAGCTCTGACAGTTCTAAACTTCCTATTTTGCTACCCATCCAACAGCCACTCCTCTGCCTTTCACACAGAATACATAACTGGCCCATGATGTTAATGAGCTATTGCATATAGATGAGCTGGCAACCAGTCTGAGCTAACACAGCCACACATAAATAGCAGAGGGGCCTTTGGGCTCCCTCCCTTCAATGCAGAAGCCGTTGCACCAAGGTACAGTGGAAATCGCGTGGTCTAGTGAAGAGAAGAAGCCGGGCAGCTTTTTTCCCCCACTTCTCTTCTGCAGTCACCCTTCCTGCCTAACACCCAAGGTAAGAAGTTCAGTGCCATGTTGTTTTCTTGCAAGCTGTTTGGTCAAGTCCCAAACTAACATCAGCAGGGGGAAAAAAATGCACTAGTGTTAGTGCATTTAAAAATCAGGATATACTACTTAAGGGTTACTTGTCAGAAAATGGTAATTCAAAGTGTTCCATTTGACAGTGCCCTTTAATGAATTATTAGTAATGTTTTCTGAGAGCACTTGATGAAAGACACTAAGAGTTCTTTACTTAAACAAACCATTTTTCTGCATGATGCAACTTCACCACACAAAAAGGAAAAAATCTTCACTACAGTATCAAATTAAGAAAATAAGTAATGGTTTGAATGATCAGGAAGCAACAGGTGCTCTCTGCAACTATTTTCTTAAATTCTGTTTTCAAAGACAAATAAAGTAAAAAACCTAAGTGTAATAGTGGTTCTGGTCATCCATTTCTAACTGTTAATAAACATTTTATGTCTATATATACACAATAGCAATTGACAATATTTGAAAGTGAATGCAAGCATAACTTGCATTCAGATTGCAACAGAATCAGCCTGGTGTCAAATTGACTTAAAGCTGTGAATCAGGGATCATTTAATTCCTTTCCTTCTCATTTTTTAACCTCTTTCCTTTACTGCTGGTGTTGTGTCACAGGTTCTTGTGTCACTGTTCTTTCAGCCTTCTTTCAAACACCTGCAACTCAGTTCCTTTTGGCTGAGGTCACTAAGGGAATGCTTAATATCCTCTATAACACACCAATCTGACAGCATGTTTGCAACTCCCACTGGAATTAAATCCAGATCCCTTTGAGGGATATGTCAGCTCCCTACCAATTACTTCTCTCTCTGAAAGGGAGGCAGCCAGCAAAGTTTTCTTTTCCACCTCCCCAAACCTTTTATCATTATGGAGGAAGCCAACAGAATTTCCTCTGTTGGCTCACACTCTTGCAGGCCTTGCTAGACCTGCCTTTCCCTGTGCCCCTGCTTTGCCACTTGTTCATTCTGCATCTCCAGAAAAAGGCAGCCCATTCCCCATGCCTGCTCTGTCCATGAGTTGTCTTATAAGGCAAGCTGCTCCTTGACTTTTCCTGGAAAACACATGCTGATGCTACCGTTTTGCTAGATCGCTCTTCATTACGACGCTCATGCTGATGTCTTATACCCCAGTAACATTTATCTTGGCATCCATTCACTTGGCTCAGCCCAAATCTGAGTTTGCAAAGGGCAAATTGCATTGCTACCAAGCACGAGCTAGCCTTGCTTTCAGAACTCCTGCAGAACAGGCAGGTGACCCTCCCTCAGCCGCTCTGCAAGGTGGCAGGGGGGTTAGGAGACAGCGGGGGCAAAGAGGCTTTCATGCCTCATTTCCTTTCATGGAGTTTCTTGCTGCTTTCCAGCTTCATTCAGACCTGTCATTTGTCCTTGACTTGTTTCAGGAGAAATGTAACTAAGAGCAGCTGCAGGAATTCGCAGTTCTCGGCCGAAGTTCTGCGGAGCCACCCCAGTAGCTGGTAAGTCAAGATAGGTCAATGTGAAGTCCTTTTGAAGGGGATGGTTGGGGTAAAAACACTTCCAGGAATTCAGTTCTGTGCGTCCTACACCTGAACAAAGCAATGGTCTGTTGAGATTCAATTCAAACAGCAGCTCACCTTAACACTCCTGCAGCTGAAGTGCATCCTCAAGTCTCTGGACTATAGCAGGAGTGAAGGGAGCTTGAAGGAGAGTTTGCTGTCCCAAAACAAGTAACTTCTGCATCACCTGTACAGTTACTGAGATCTGAACAGTTACCCAGTATCTGAATGTTTACTAACCTCAAGAGATACAAATGAACTTCATCCCACTTCCTTCAGTCATTTAAATTTGGAGGTTAATTCTAATCCTGTCACCTCAAATCCCCATGCAGCCAACAGTGAGATAAGACAACCTGAACAGAAGTTCAACCTGTCTTCATATACCCTCTGCTCACTTTAGCACCTCTTTAAAACTACCTATAATTTTCTAACCTTTTCAGGGATAAAGTGAGGCAAGAAGAATCTTTCCCATTTTTTAAGCCACTTCACTAGGAATTGGGAAATCTCAAGTCATACAAACTGAATGCTGTGTTAACTAGAACAACTAGAAATGCCTTAGTGCCAAGATCAAAATTAAGGACTCTGAATAGGAGTCTTGGTACCCCTGGTACTTCTTCTCACTTTTATGTCGGATTGTCTGGAATAAAAGCACCTCTGGCAGAATATGCATTAAATGTTAAACACTGAGAGGCAGATTGGGCCACTGTATTTAACTTATAATATATAATAATACGTGCCCAAAGACTTGCTCAGTGTGGGCTCTCATAGAAAATCTAAAATTAAGACTTTCATTTGTAAAAAAAAAGAAAAAATCTTCAAATCAGCTTAATAGCTGTCCAGGTGAAAACGCCAATATATATTCCTCTGTTATTTCACTCCTTGCTGAGAATATTGAGATATTATGCACACAACAGCTTTTCATCTCCTTAGATTGTGTGCAGTTTGTACTGAGATGGCAATCAGGCGTCTCTTGTCCTGGTTTTTCTCCTAAAATTCTCCATTTTATTAAAATTCTAACTACAAGAAGCTGGTAGTATGCTGCCAGTCCACAGCAACACACACTGGGGGAAGGAAGGAGCTCAAAGCTTTGTGCACTTTTTGAACTCATCCACACAGCCCCTTAGTCCCCCTTCCACATTACAATTAGATGGGAAAACAAACAAGGGGGAGAATGCTTGCCTCAGTACACAAAAATATGAAAAGTCAGGAACTGAGCTTAAATATTTATGCTGTTTAGGCAACATTTTATCACTTATACTCCCCAAGTCTTGCAGTTAAGAAGTCTTCTCATGAGGACAAATTAGCTTTGTTTATGGGTTGAGACACAATATGCTCACTAAGTTTACTCTTTGCTGCGCAATAGCAAAGAATAAAGCGTACTGAATACTGGTCCCTGACCTTGATAATAAGTTGATTTAATTGGGTTTGATTTTTCAAATGTAACATCTCAAGTCAGCCATAAACTCTGAAATTAGCATATCACATCTCCATGCAGGAGAGATTTTAAAGCAGCAAAAAGAGATGAAGTCCATGACCAATGAATTTCAAATTACACTGAGGATGAACTCAGCCATATGCATGTTAAACTAAAATTGTGCAGGATTTGAGTGCATCAAGCAGCAAAATTATTAACGACTTACATTTGCTATTAAGAATGCAAAGTAGCTGCTTTGCACCCAGTCTGTTCATATGTCTCTTCACATCAATGACCCATGAGATGGGTCAATAATTCACTCGGGGCATACTGAAAGCTATAAACATCTTGCAAGTCAATTACTTACGTAAATAGGAACACCAAAGTAAATGACTAAAAAAGGGCTCTGCTGCTGAAATACCGCAGTCTCGAAATAGCAGACAGGGTCTCTGTCTTTGGACTTTGCAGATGGTGCTCCAAAATACCTCTGAAGGGCATTGTGTATGTCCTCAAAAGCAGAAATTAGCCTTAAAAGGGGCAATATTGAGTTATAGGAGTTCAAGGAATAACCAGATACTGCTGAAACTAGAAGTCTGCTTTTTGCAGAAGCGGTTGAAAGCTAGATAATATCAACCAAGCAAGTAGCTGCTTAACAAGATTTGGTTCTCAAAATTTGCTTCTGAATTTTGTTTAGTCTTCATGGCATTCAATTTTAATAAATCACAGGTGCATTTCAGCCAATCTCTTAGGCACAAGCAGGCTCTGAGTCTCTAACTTAAATAGACAAAACTTGCTTTAGTGAACCGTGTATGAAAGAGCACCAAGTGTCTCTAATACTTCTGCCTTCAGCTGAAAATCTCTAAAATTAGGCTTTGCTTCACTCTATCTTGGGACCATAAACTGACTCCAGAAGCCATGACATGGGCTGCAGACTGTGCAACCTGCTCTTACAGAAGGAATTGCAACAACAAAAACTGTTATCTATCTCATGATGCAGCACCTAGAGACAGCTCAGGAAAGGAACCCACTGAGAGGAGACTGTAATGGGACAAGATACACCTAGACAGCTTGGCTGAACTTTGCAGAAATCAGGAATCAGGAGGTAGGACAAAAACTGTCAGTTAACGTTTGCAGTGCTGCTGAAACTTGAGATTGGAACGCTAAATCATGAAAGTCTTCCAAACTTCTGGTGTACATTATTGAACCTCAACTGATTAAACAACCAGCGTAAGCTAGAAAGTGCCAATCTACCTTGCAGCTGCCGTGACAGACTTACGGGCCCACTGAACAGCAAAAAACAAGCATGTACAATCAGTGGGTAGCAGATGATGTGTTGCAAAATAAGCTCATGAATGTCTAATGGAAAGGTAACTGCAACTTTGCTCTGAACTTCAGTGTCCTGAGCCTTTTTTTAACTGTTCCAGGGGGCATGTTCTGGTGTATCCAGGGGAGGAAAAAAAAAAAAAACCCAAAAGAGACAAATGGGTCTTCCAGAAGATTTTGGTAAAATTCTCAAGACTAATTACTAAAGGACCTTGTATATCATCGGATTTATTTTCCGCAAGAATATGAGAGAATGTGCATCCATTTAGGGAAGCAGTGAATCCTTTGTGTTTAACAATTCTGTGGTTTCATCACTGATTTCTTTGCTTTTTAGGCTTATGGTAAGAAAAGCTAGAAAACATATTCTCCCTCCTGGATGCTCTCATTCCGTGTCCTACCAGTTGTAACCTATCCTGAATTTAAGTAGGGAGAGTCAGTTCTTTGTATCTCTGGGTGAAGGAAAAGGGCAAGCTCAAGGAAATGATCCTGAACTGCCTATTAATGGAAACAAGACTAGAATGACAACCCTTCAACACATCTGCTGGAAAGCTTCTGAATGTCAGACAAGACACAGACCTTCAGAGGAACCTAGAAATTGCTTATCAGAGGAAGGGTCTGTTGATACTCCTGCTAAGAAAAATTATAATCCTCAGCACAGAAACATATGAAAATGAGAGAACTTGATTGCAAAACAACACCAGATTGAAGCAATCAGCAGAGGCCAGTAGTCATTAAGAGAAGGGGCTGAATATTCAGCACTATGCAACTTATGCTCTACATAGCATGCCTTTAACCTCTGGCACCTGAGATGTGCAAAGGTAAAAAACTATTTTACACACAATTCAATAACATAAACTGTTTAAGGGGAATAATACATGTATATGTGCCTTGATCTTCCTCTGTTATTTATTTTGAGAAAGCAACAGAACAAATGTGAAAGACCTGTCCTATACCTGGAAAAAATAGCTATCATTTGCATTTATAGAACACCTTTATTTCTGAAAAGACCACTGAATATTATATAAATGACAGCTGTATTCATGGATCATTTCAATTACTACTGAAATAACATGCAACTCTAAATGTTCAGGGCAGTCCAAACACTGCTTTGTAATAAAATAAGTCTACATCATGAAAAATAATTATAGACTTTGAAATAGCCTCATACCCCCATGTAAAGTAGCAGAATTATTCTTATTATTTCCTTTGAAGACAGGGAACATGAGTTAGAAAGCAGTGGAAATAGCCTGAGACCACACAGTCAGGACTGTAGCTCAAAAACTGCCAAACCAATGCATCCAACTTTCTCCTCTTCATGTCCTTAACTGTTTCAGCTTAGAATTGCAGGCTACTGCTGCAGAATACTGCAGGGTCTATCATGTCACCTAGCACACATTTGTTTTTCCCCACAATCCTGCCATGTGAGCAATGCTACCTTCCCCTGATCGATTAGAAATATAAAGCAAGTGCCTTGGATTTCCAGTGAATCTTGCAAAGCAGGGATTTCAATCTCTTTCACGACCATCACGTTGGTTTTGATATCTCTGGTGCTATGGTTGGCTTGTTGGCAGCAAACCAACTCAGTACAGTGATTTTCTTTTTTTTAAGTTTAGAAATGTTAAAGTCACCTTGATAAACACAGAAGACTGGGATGCTGAATTTACAGCCTAGCTAAAGGCAAGGACTGCAAAAGGACAATCTTGAAACCACATGAAAATATTCCATAACCGCTCATTTGGGCTAGGATAAGCACCTACTATGCTCTGTACAGCTGTGCTGTAAGCAGATGGAAGACTGCAATAAAGCAACGCTGCTGCTGCATGCAGTTCATACCAGAATGATCACAAAGTGTAAATATTTGGTTGCAGTACCAGACAAACTACATATAGTCTTCACCAAAGCGAAATTCAGGGGAACTCTTCCTACTGCAACTAGCCCTAATGCCTTTCCCTTACATGGAACATTGTGGATCTGATGAACCACAGACCAAAGCCTGTCCCTGAATGCAACTGATGAAACATAGACCAAACGTGTCTGTGTGCCTAACCTGGTGTGCAGCATGGCAAGGGTGGTGTTTTCTGTTCAGGGTTCTTACTGCGCCTCTACTCCGGGGCTGGAAGTGGCTATTTTCTGTGATATTGCTATGACAAGGCTTTGTATTGTAGCAACACTGGCTTTCTTAATTTTGCTCCTTTTTCACTGAATGCAGAAAGATGCATGTTGTGGTTTCCCTGTGTACAGAACAAGCACAAGTTTCCTTCCACCCACAGATAAAGCTGTTACAGCAGCGTTAACCATTTTCAGTGAGTGGAGCCTTCCCACGCTCAGAGCCAGGTCCTTTCCAGGGCGGTATGAAGTCACTATCAGTTTAAACTCACCAGTTCTTTGGGAAGAAAGTTTGAGAGTGGAAGCAATATTGCAACAGCGTAACATTGTGCATTAAGATACCTTAACACTGGAGGTTGAAGCAAGGTCACAAGTGCCAGCGTTGGAAGGCAGTTTTGTCTCAGAGAACGGCTGCGTTGCTGATGCCTAAGCCAGGTGCCTCTCCCTCTTCAGGGCTTCTGCCGAAAGACCNAACACTGGACGTTGAAGCAAGGTCACAAGTGCCGGCGCTGGAAGGCCGTTTTGTCTCAGAGAACGAACGGCTGCGTTGCTGATGCCTAAGCCAGGTGCCTCTCCCTCTTCAGGGCTTCTGCCGAAAGACCTTTTGCTGCATCATTCTGGTGACTGAGACTTGACTTTGCCCAAACTGTAGAAACGTATCGTGAGTTAATGATTCACCCTTTAATACTTCAGCAAAGAATAACAAAATGAGAAAGCATGCAAAATCAGCTCACATGACTCTGTCCATTTTCCCCCGTGACTTTTACGGTTAGTGTTTAGGTAGTACTGCCTTCCCAGCTCACATCTTACTGCTCGCTGCTACTTTCATTATAGATGGCTTCTACTTTCAGTCATACAGCAGAGCTTAAAGTTTTCGCCACACTTTGAGCTTAATTTTCCCCACACTTTTAGGCTGTAACACTTTTTTTCTGGAAACTAAAAGTGTCTAGAACAATATTTATCTTTTCCTTTAGATAATGTCAAGAAAAAGCCAAATATTTAATTTTCAAGGCTTCTCAGTAAATCAGCACGAATTCTCTTAAAGTGGATTACACATCTAACAGAGCACTTTGAGTGAACCAAATCCCCCCATTTTTTTCCTCTTGCATCCACAGTAACACATCACAAATCCACTGCAAGGAGGATTTTCTGTTTTTTTGATCAAAACAGAAATCCCAAAATATATAATTGCACTAGAGAGTGCTAGCATCTTATTTTTATCTAGACCAAACTATTTTGCAAACCTTGTTTAAATGTATGTGGCATGACAGACTGTCTGCTTGGTTCAACCCTTTAGATGCTCTCTCCCAATAAACAGGAGAGGTGGATTAAATCTGTCTGCAGCTCTAACTACAATAAATATTAATTGCTAATGAGAGCAACGACATTACTGCTGTAGATTCTTTATTTAGATTCCTGCATGTAAATATTTAAACCTTTGAGGCCCACCAAGGAACAGTCTTAAGCTTTCAGAAAACAAGATTTGCCTGCGTGATCGCTCTTCCTCCGTTCAGTCACTTCCCTATATCCTCATGAATGAGTTATCCCTTCAGGTTGGCCTGGTGACAGGAAATTGCAGCCTATCTCTTCAAGCGCTGCACAGTGTGAGTGACACGTTGCTGGATGCTGGCTGCTACTGCTCGTTATCCCTGAGGCCTCATCAGATGTACGGCTCCAAGGTACACTAAGCAAGGTAACACTCTACGGCTGCTCGGCAGCAGATCGCATCATGCAGTGAATTTTAACACGCGCAAAGCACAAATAATGAAACGAGGTCTGGCTTTAAGGTAGAGGATTGGAAAGCTGGAGACCTGTACTCCAATTTCAAATTGCTATAGGCTGACAATGCATTACAGCAGTATGACTGCTGTAATTAAGTATTACATTACAGCAGTAAGGAACTTAGTGCCTTACACCGGCAGCGGGAAAAAGCAAGTGCCTTTGAAGATTTCCAAGGGAACTGTCTGCCTGGAGGGTTTCAAGGGCATTCCCGTCTCCCTGCTGGATACATAAGAAGCTGTGCCTGGACTGCAGGATGGGTATTTTCCACAGTCTGTTTTGCCATGCTAGTCCCTAAATAATCCAAATGAGACCTCGCCAGTGGATGCTGTGGCTCTTGCCCAGCCCATACAGCAGTCCTGAGAGGTTTCCTTATCTTAAAAACCACAGCAGGAGAGAAACAGGAGAGGGGATGTAACCAGACAAAAAGTATCTATTCTAAAGATAGTACTTTAATATTCCCAGTGGATATTATAAACAACCCAGAGACAAGCAGGTACTGTTTTGCCTTCTCTAATGAAATATGGCTGTGGAAACAGGCAGCTCTAACATCTTACCATGATTATGCCTAGCAGAAGGAAGGGTAAGCCAGGGGATCCGTTAGTGTACCCACTACAAATTCCATCAGGAATTCAGGTTGGCAAAACATAGTCACTTCAGCTAATTGTGATTGGACTGAGATTAACACGCTGAGCCAGAGTGAAGGATCGTATTTCCCAGATGTAAGTGGCGTTTAGGTCAGCACTTTGGAGGTAAAACCGCTGCACTCGCAGTGCTCAGCTCTGCTGTCAGGAATAAATACTTAATGATGATGTTGCTGTTGCTGGCAAGCTGACACACAGGCTTTATTCTTGGACCTGGAAAGTCAGGTCTCCTTGCTAATATGTCTATCACATGTGCAAAGTAGGCATGGTGGGGCCTGTTTACATCATATTCTTTTTAGATGCACTCCCTGCCAGGGCCAGCTTTAGCCAGCTGCTTTAGTCAAGGTTTTATTCTTGCTATCCTTGCAAATACAAGAGCAGAACAGGACCAGCTCTCTTTGGCTACACTTGATGCTTCTAAAATTTGCATATAGGCAGTAAGGAGAGAGGGCATGTTGCAGCTTCCATCCCATCACGGCAGGTAAACTCTTCTGCTGAGGGCAGCTACGCAAGAGTGAATGAGCTGTGCCCTCCAAAGGTCGCAGCAGATAATGTACAGTGAGTCTAAGTGTTACTGCATCCTTTTCTAATAAAAAGGATTCTGCAAGGTATTAGAAATTTAGTGTTTCGGATAGTTTGCACACAGAAAGTTCAGCAAAAGAGAATATAAAAAGAGATGAAAGATCTGGCGTTTGAAAAGACCTGAACAAGACTGGCAAAAAAACAAAATCCCTTAACCCTGTATTCCCCTTTCTTCTCCCTAAGCTTCTTAGTGCTTCATCTGAAACCATAAAAGATGTTGTTGTAACAAAGGCCACAGGTCCTTTCCCAATGCTGGGTCACTTTCCACTCTTGCTGTCTCCTCCTAATGACCATCTCCTACCTCCTTTTTCATACTTCTACTACTGTAAGTGAATATACACATTTGAAAGCATGGATATCAGTAATGCTCAGTACTAGCCCCCATCAAACCTGTAACACCTTCTCCTTCCTTCACTCATGGATCTGCTCAAGTGCTGCATGTGGCTGAGATTAAAGCCGTTTTCTTGGATTAATGTGCTCCGCGCAAAGTGTCGTACAAAGGATTTATCCAAAGAACAATTAAAGCGCCTGGTCATTATCCCCCACTTTCAAAATTCTTCGGAAGAACGCAATTGCAAGCAAGAGCGGAGAGGAAAACCCAGCCACGTTTCTGGTGAGCAGAGAAATTCTGACCGGTATGTAGAAATCAGGAACTCTACTGAACACTGTTATCTACTTACAGGAATGCAGTGAAAGGAAAAGGCAGAAATGCATCTGTAAGAATGCTACTTTCTGGTCTTTTATCAAATATTCTGCAGAGAATGATGGAAGACTGAGACAGATGAGGAATTTGAGAACAGAAATCCAGAAGTTTGTTACTGTAGAGATCAGGGTAAATTAGGAAGCTGGACAGGGGAAGGAGTCTCATTTTGATAGCTAAGCTCATCTAATTTTGGTTAACTGTCATCTTTATTCATAGAGGGGTTTTATTTGCAAATGTCCCAAAGCTTAAAAATGCAAGTAATGCAGTGCACGTCTTTTACAAACGTATTATGCCTGGGGGACAGCAGCAACATTGCTGACTCCTACAACTAGACATGTAACATGTGAAAAAGAAAAAAATAGACAGCTAGACCCTGTTTATTCTGGCCAAGCAGGAAACATATCCTGGTAAATATTAGCTAAGACATAGTTGGGTTACCTTTGCTGATTTAAACTGAAAGAACTTTAAGTGCTGTATTATACAACTTGCTTTATATAATCTCCTCTAGACAGTATGAGATATATACTTGCAGCATGCTTATACAGAAGGGAATTTTTCTCCTGTTGAAGCAAATCAGAGTACTTCAGTTGTGTGTGGGAGCAAGAAAGATTTGTTGACAAGAGAATTCCCTATGTCATCCTGCCTGAAAAAAGATACAATTCTTTTGACTTTGACCTACCTGGGGGTAGCTTAAACAGGACTTGTAAAACAGTCTGTGAAGAGGATGTGTAAGATCTGAAAAGAATGGTAGAGTAGGTTTGGGATCTATTTGCATTGTTGCAGTTTGAAGACCATGCTGATTCACCTCATCCCATCAACTCCGATCAATAGCTGCTGAATTGCCTGAATAGATCCATGGTCAAATTTCTGAAGATTCCCAGTGAAAGGTGAATCTGTGCCATGTGGTTAGTAATTTATGACCCATAGGCACAAGGATTTTCCTTCATATTTCTCCTGCCCCAGCTGCATCCAGTAGGATGAGGAGCAAGCCTGCTGTAGCCTGCAGAAAAAGACAAACTACAAGCTGGTCATGGCAGCTGAAATTGCACATTTCTGCACAGTGAAACACAGGAGACAAAACTTAAATATTGGAAAACTTCTGGGAATGGCCTGGAATATTCTTTTTGCTCAAACCGCATATTAACATAAACACATTAAAAGCGCATCAAGAAAACAGAACTTGAGGATTGTTTAGAAAATGACCTCATTTCCCCCTTCCTCAGATATCTGCTTAAAGTTTAACCTTCGTCAGCACCATTCACAGCCAATAAATTCAGCAGCAAAAGTTTAAAACAGTGAAAAGCCGCATTACACAAGTGACCTTCATTTTTTACTTCCTAATTTTAACTGAAAGCAAGAGGAAGGTGGATTCATTGTAAGAGCAGAAAGAATACAATTGCAAGACACAGAAACACGTCAATTCTCAGGGTTATTGCTAAAGCAAGGACAATAAATGATAGAATGTACTACTGGCTTTACAAAGCGCAATTAATTCATATTTATATTCTTTCAAATCTGGTAATTTTCTATTTCCCTTTTGCTATTGATTACCATATGAGACAGAGAAGGCCTTTAGACAACTATGTCTAATGGAAGGATTTCTCTGCTTTAGCCAACTAAAATATTAGGCAGTTTCTCTTAGCTAGTCTAGATACCTACAGGGCAAATGAAAGATTTTGCCAACGAGCAGTTCATTCTTTCATAGAACAAGCATGGTGACAAGCAGATCTGCAAAGGGTGCAGTCCTTTCTCCAGGGACAATTAGCAGGAGGCTGCACATCTCACATTTAAGTAGCTGAAGTTAAATGAGATGAGTTTCACAACTATACGACTCATATTAGCATGTCTAACACGATATGCCTATGTATTATCCCCATTCTGCATATATGAAATAGGCTTAAAGGAACTAAAAAATTGTTCCACTAGGTATTTGAGCACATCATTCTTATGAAAATCAAGTGAGAACTGGTCGGTTTTATATTGATTTGTGCCCAAGTATCTTGCTTGATAACGTGATGCAGGGTTTCAGGTTAGTGTTATAGTATCTTTAGCTTGGCAATTGCGTTCTAGAGCCTGGATGAACACACACCATCCAATGTGCAGCAGATCTCAGGAGGAGGTCTCTGAATCACCTACAATTTGAAAAATGCTCTTTTGTGGAGAGGTGGTGTTGAACACTTTCCAGTTACAACCTCCAAATGAACAAAATAAAACATTAACTTTTTTATCACATACTTATATATTATGTAAGTAACCATACTGTCACGGGGTTCATGCCAAAATCTGTTGTAAAGACAAAAAGTGTCATAAATTCCCTTTCAGATCACTGCTATCAAGCCTATACATACACACTAGCAGGAAGAAAAACAACATAAAACAAACACAAACTTAAATCTCTCCTTCCTAATTCTGCCAGGAACAAAAGGGAAGTTATTTGAATTTCTGCATGTGCCACTACAGTCAGACTGCCCGTCCTTGCTCAAGCTTCTGCGCTAACCCCTTTGATATCCTGCCTTATTCCATAGTGCAAAGCCTATAGACTTTTCAGTAGGTTTTCGGGAATAGGAGGGTTTCCCAGTTCTCAGTTTGCTGAAACCAAATTTTATCTCTAGGCACAATTTGGAAAAGAGAATTACAAATTAAGCACTTTAACAGAATTATCATACATAAGGATTAGGTATGAGATCCAATTAGTTTTCCTTTGGTGCCAGTGCTCCTAAGGTGGAAAACCGGACAACAGCCTGATGCAGGCCCCAGCTCTTGTAATTCCACTGCCAGCAATGCACCATCCATGGAAGTTGCAGGTCCCTGAAATACATGGGTCTCTGCATGACTGGGGACACAATGTCCTTATAGATGCAGTAAATTCAGAGTAGCCTGTGAGTCACCAGTAGAACTATTTTTCCTTCAAGTTCTCTCCTTAATTTATTTGTTTTGAAGCTGCAGCATTCTGCCCCCAAGAAATGTGATTATAGGACACAGTGAAATTTAGCTGCATGAGAAGAATCTTATTCAAAGGCTGAATAAATAAGCATAGAGTGTACATTTTGGGGGCAAGTTAGTGCTGCGTGCTAATTTAACATGTCCTCTCTGGCAGCGGAACGTATCTTATGCTTGAAGGGTGACCAACTCTGCAAGCAATTATTTCTTCCTTGAAGAACATTCCTAAATTCAGGGTCAAAATCTGACCCTGGATCTGTCTGTGAACGTAGCAGGCAATCTTTAACTTTGATTTATGAATCAATCTCTCCCTACACCTGCCTTTTGCTCCAAGCCTAGTTTCCAAAAGAAGGTATATCCATTAGAATATGTCCTTTGCATCTCGCCCATTATTCATATTCCTTAGGTTTAGTTAAACAATGCCAGTTTAATGGGATAAAATGAACAGGGGCGGGGGGCTAAATCTTGTCCCTTTAAGAACGGATTTCAAAATCTACCTTTTTTTTTTTTTTGCATTACCTCTTTGGGGAATAGGCTCCCCTTGAAGCTCTTTTTTTCTTTAATTCAGACCTGAAAAGTTGTCTTCTTAAGTCTTTGGGAAATTTCAAAGCTTGAAACTCACACCCTGAAGCTCTAACTTTTAATATGTTAAAAATAACTGCCTATATCCAACTTCAATAGTACCTTCATGCCTCCTCATTTCTCCCCAAGTTCACTATCCACATCACATGCAGGGTCTCCATATGCTGATGTATAAACGCATAAATTTATGCTTAGACAAGCACTGTCCCATCTTCTCAAAAAAGCAGGAAGAAACCTCAAAATCTGACTCTCTATCTGCTTCCCCAATGTATGTCTATCAGAAATTACCTACTTCTCTATGCTTCTTATTGTATCCTGTTCAGCTTATTCAACTGAGTAGGGTACAGTATTTACAACTTCCTTTGAATACATCAGCTGTTAAGTTTAATAATTTGTTTGCAAAGTTTGCTGAGCAAAGAGCAGTGATTATTTTTTTGCTGGAATGCTCCTTAGGCAAGAATCTGTTAGTTTCCTCACATACTGACTGAAACTTTTGCCCACTTGCTGAGGGAAAATATGCAAATGATATAACTTTTTTTTCCTAAACAAATGTCTTGAGACTTGGGGAGAATTTATTCCTTGCCTGCAGGAACAAATGAAACCTATAGTACCCTTAATTTTTATTATTTCTTATTCTCCAGAACACTATCAGCAGGAGGAATGTTCAACTACCTCCGGAAACGCTTTGCCAGGCACTTCACAGAACGGAGCCGACGAAGAGCGAGGCTCGTCTCTAAAGATGGAAGGTGTAACATAGAGTTTGGCAATGTAGAAGAACAGTCAAGGTTTGTCTTTTTGATTGATATATGGACAACTATCCTGGATCTCAAGTGGAGATACAAAATGACTATCTTCATTTCAGCATTCTTAGGCAGCTGGTTTCTATTTGGTCTCCTCTGGTATGCTGTGGCATATATACACCAAGATCTTCCAGAATTCAACCCTTCCATAAATCATACCCCTTGCGTTGAGAACATCAATGGTTTGACTTCAGCCTTCCTGTTCTCCTTAGAGACTCAGGTGACCATTGGTTATGGCTTCAGATGTGTCACAGAACAGTGCGCCACAGCCATTTTCCTGCTGATTTTCCAGTCCATCCTAGGGGTCATCATCAATTCTTTCATGTGTGGGGCTATCTTGGCCAAGATATCCAGATCCAAAAACCGGGCTAAGACCATCACCTTCAGCAAGAATGCTGTCATCAGCAAGCGTGCTGGGAAGCTGTGCCTCCTCATCCGGGTGGCAAACCTCAAGAAGAGTCTGCTGATTGGAAGTCACATCTACGGAAAACTGCTCAAGACCACCATCACCCCCGAAGGAGAGACAATCATTCTGGACCAGGTCAACATAGAATTTGTAGTTGATGCTGGCAATGAGAATCTCTTCTTCATCTCCCCTTTAACTATTTATCATGTCATAGATAAGAACAGCCCCTTTTTCCACATGGCAGCAGAAACGATTCTGCAGCAGGATTTTGAACTGGTGGTGTTTCTGGATGGCACTGTGGAAGCCACTAGCGCTACCTGTCAAGTAAGGACATCCTACATACCAGAAGAGGTGCTTTGGGGTTATCGCTTTGCTCCCATTGTGTCCAAGACCAAAGAAGGGAAATACAGAGTAGACTTCCAGAACTTCAGCAAGACAGTGGCTGTGGAGACTCCTCACTGCGCCTTCTGTCTCTACAATGAGAAAGAAACCAAAGCCAAAGAGAAGAAAGGTTATGACAACCCTGGCTTTGTCATGTCTGAAGCTGGTGAAACCAGTGACACACAAATGTAGCTCTAAATATTCACGGAATTTAACTTTCTTCATATTGAAATCAATCCTGACAGGTTTAATAAATTACTAAAACGGCAGAGAAACACACTGGTTCATTTTATTTCTAAAACAGCATTTATCTTCTCAAAACCTATAAATCAGAGGACCAACACAGTGATCTCTAGATTGCTATTTAACTATGCTATGTATATATTTCATAGTATTTATATTTTTGTACCTGTTGGACATTTTATGAAGCTGCTAAGTTGGAATGTCCAACTTACTTAAGTTCCCAGAAGCATACAAGTCTGTTATAAAGCCAGAAGAGACAGAAAAAAAGGACATTTAAGATACACAGCTGTTGGAACGAAAGAATGAACAGTGAATAGAAGTTAAATTTGTCAAAAAATCTAAGGGACTCAGGAGTCAAAACCACAAAAATAATGTTTCTAATTGCCTAAAGTCATCTCTGCAAGCAGACAATCTGGCTCCAGAACACTTAAGCACTTTCGAACATTTCAAAATTACCCCTTCTTGAGGGAGGTGCATCTAGAGAAATGGAGCATTAATGGATGGTACGTGGTTAGAAAGCTGGCAGAAAAGACAGCTTCAGTCATAGTGCTGCATCCAAAGCTGGGTAAAACACTCTCTCTATTCTGTGAAATGTTTTCACTCCTTTTATGAGAAAAGAACCCAATGGAAAATGAAAAAGAACAAGGAGAGCCACAGAGAGATCCACTATGAGAAAAAAAGAATTTTGTAGTTTCTCACCTCCTGGATACTCTTCTGACCACTTCTCCAGAGGCTGGCAACTCGCAAAAACTGGAATTATCCAAAACTGGAAGTGTCCAGAAAGGTAAGACACAGAAAACACCAGTTCTGGCACGCATGGCAGGGAAGCCATCTACTGGGAGAAGGGAAGAAATTCCCCGGATGCATCTTCAGAAAAAGAAAAAACAACAAAACAAAATAAAATGGCAAGCAAGGATTATCTTCTTTCAAGCACTGTATTATTAAAATAAAACAAAGATGTACACCTGCATTCCATCAACAGTAGCTTTCTAAATGGTTCATCTCGTCACAGCTAAATGTGCATCTCTAAAGGAAACAACTGTACCCCAGTGGTGTAAAATCAGCTGAGTGGTGAACATGTCCTGCTACATTTCTTGGTTTGTTTTTGGACATTTTTAAATTTCAAAAGCTACAAGAAGCTTCAATAACATTTGAATTTCCACTTCCTTACAGTCTTTTTTCCTCATTTAGTTATTTTGCTGAAATTCAAGTGATAGACTGTAGAGGAAGGTTTGGGGGAAGGACGGTGGGGAGGGAGGACAGACTCTCCCCAGTGACAGAACTGACCTAATTTATTTTCAGTGACATGGAAGTGTCTTTAAATTAAAGTGTCTTTAAATACTGCTGGATTAATTGGTTTTAAAAGAAAGGGAGAAAGCCCTGGCAGGCTAAACGAAAGCCTGTCAGGCCCCCCCCCGGCCTTGTGTGCACAGAGGCCCCGGGGGGCTGCACAAAGGCCCATAGGGCCTCCACAGCCTCCTTGCACACAGAGGCACTGGGGGGCCACATGGAGGCCAGTCAGGCCCCTTTGGGCCCCAGGGGACCCTAGGTGCCTTAGCGCGGCCTCCGTGGGCAACAACGAGTGGCATTTCCTCTTTCTGTCCAGGGAGGGCTGTTTGTCACCAGAGAGATAAAGTTCCAGGGCAGGGAAAAAGCGTTATCGGGATGCATGCTGCATGCTGTGCCACTCTGGACAGCCTCCTTAGGAAATCTATTTTGAGGCCTGTCACCCCTAATGCCATTAAAACAAAGTTCAGTTAAGAGGATGAAAATAAATTTAATCTTGTTGAGCAGAAGTGGCTGGAGGGAGCCCACAGAGCCGATACTAGAAAACAAAGGTGGTTTCTGTACACTGCCCATGACAGTGCTTCACTTTTACATCTCCTCAACATTCTTGAGGCCTTTTGGTTCTCTCTTCCCTCTATCTGCCCATTCTGCAGCAGCCACAACTTATCACAGAACAGAACGCAAAAAAAAAGCCAAAAAAAGCACAGGAGCGCTGCAGAATTCAACTTGTGTTCAGCCCAAAGCACTAATGCACATCCACACTACATTATATCAGTGCGTTTTCTCACCCTTGTTACTACTGGCTCACCAAGGTGCCTTGGAAGAGCAGTGGTCTCCCCTGCATCACGGACACAGACAACTTGAGACTCAGCAGGTTTTAACATGAAGAGAAATCAAACCATTGCAGGATTAAGGCCTAAAGGACTTAGCTGTGGAAGTACGAGGCAAGCTACTAGCCTTGGAAATAGCGTGTCTACACTAAACTTAATTTATCTTCTCATTTCACAAACAACATGTTTCTTCTACTGTATTTATTTCAAACATTCGTTCACGCTGTGCATAATATTTCAATCATTTTGAAATATATTTACCCTCCTGCCGGCAAATGAATAAGGCGTCCTGCTGATTGCTGGAGAGAGGGCCATGAATTGAAATAACTGCCTTTGGTAAACTGACACGTGCTAGTTAGCTGTCTCCACAAAATCTCTGCTAGTAATGAGGTAGAGAAAGGCGCTCCTAAATAATAATACAAACTCTGGCAAACTGTCTAGATCCTCATACTGACTCGCACTGTAGGAATGCGGCAGACGGCTGCTAAGCAGCACGCAGCAGCGGCCTGGGTACCTCCTGTCTGTGTGTGCGTCTTGTAAACCCAGCCACGCACCCATAAACAAGTCAGCAGTGCACAAAGCGCCCGTATGAACGAGAGCAGCTGAGGTGTCGCAGCCTCCCTGCTCCCGCCAGGCAGCAGAGCAACGTGGTTACACTCATGCGAATTCAGCTGGGAAGGGCAGTTCCCCCTCCCTTCTGCTTTGCCCCCTTCACCTCAGCCCTGTCCTAAGTGTCACAGAGCTCTCAGCACGGTGCAAGGGACGTGAGCAGAGCCCCTGCCACAGCAGGGACAGAGCAAGTTCCTGCACCCTCCCATAAACCTGCGCATGCAGCTTAGTGCTGCAGCCTGAGGAACGCTGCCGCTAACCCCAAATCAAGCACAACCCCACGACAGTTTTGTTGGAAACACGAGTGAGGAAGGCTCAAGCCCTCTCTCCACGGCTGCTAGAATACAGTTATGTCTCCCGAGGCCAAGTTGACATTCCTGTGGTGGGAGCATCTGCCTGGGGAAGCAGATGANGCTGCAGCCCGAGGAACGCTGCCACTAACCCCAAATCATGCATAACCCCACGATAGTTTGTTGGAAACACGAGCGAGGAAGGCTCAGGCCCTCTCTCCACGGCTACTAGAATAGTTATGTCTCCCGAGGCCAAGTTGACATTCCTGTGGTGGGAGCATCTGCCTGGGGAAGCAGATGACTCGAACAAACCCCGCTGCACAAGGAAGAAATAAAACACTCCTGCTCCAGGGAGCTGAACGAGGGGAAGCTGGAGATTAGAGCCTCACTTCCCACTGCAATCACATACTGCACTGCTAATTAATGTTCAGCATGAAGTGCTGAGGCCCTTGCTCTCTTGCATGAATTAATCCCAAGCAAGCTCGGGAGCTCCTGTGAAAACCCACCACGAAGCAGAGGATGCTGAAAACCGCGCAGACGGATTCGAGAGCTCCACCAGTGTCTTCTGTCTTGCTGCCACTGGATGGCACCCCTTACCTCCACATGGACCCACCTTCCACCTCACGTCTCAGGCATCAACCCTCCACTTGACATTGGCGGTGCAGCAAACCTAAGAGCGCGAGCTGCGGCAATCCCGAAACAGCAAAGCAAAAAATTTATTGGGACTGCTCCTCGTTTTACGACACGGAGCTTAATGCATTTAGTGACTTGGCTTTTGGCACGAAGCTCTGCTCGCTGGTTATATTTAGCCACTTCGCTGAAGTGTTGGGAGACTTTAACTCACTGCAATGAATTCGGGGCTGGTGTGTAAGGGGACGGCTGGGGGCTGTAAACATCACGTCTGCAGGGGCATCTAAGGCACCCTGAACAGTCTGCAGTAGGTGGGGTGGGTTAGCAGCACCGAGGCTGGGTCTGGGGAGACCTATATACGATTTGCAACTCTGCTCTGCAACTTCCAGCCAGGCACCTTCCCCTTTCAGAGCCTCAGTTTCCCCAGATGTTTAAAAAAAAAAAAAAAAAAGGCCACCTTGGGAAAATCGAGTTCTAATTCACTGGTTTCGTAACTGTGCCCGAAAGGGCCCGTTCAGCTGAAGCCCCCCTCTGATTTCAAGGTGTTTCTGCTATCTTGCAGAGCCCACGAAGGCCTCACATGAAGGACCTGCGGCCACCGCTGCAATGTCTGCAAACCACGGCATCACCGGGCAGCATCTAGCAGCGCGAATTACTGCTCCAGCATCTAGCAGCCCAAATTATGGCTCTTCATGCCATGTAGCTTTACAAACACAACCAGAGGGGCCCCAATGAGGGGACCTCCTCCACGGTGCTGTAGCTGCAAGCAGACGGCTACCAAAGCCCTGAGAGGTTTCCCACATGCTGCCACCCCTGCTGGAGCCCCACCAACCTCACAGCGTGCCCTCGGGCACATCCNTCTAGCAGCCCGAATTATGGCTCTTCGTGCCATGTAGCTTTACAAACACAACCAGAGGGGCCCCAATGAATAAACCCTGCAGGCGGGGACCTCCTCCACGGTGCTGTAGCTGCAAGCAGACGACTACCAAAGCCCTGAGAGGTTTCCCACATGCTGCCACCCCTGCTGGAGCCCCACCAACCTCACAGCGTGCCCTCGGGCACATCCTTAACGCTGAGGACCGGCACCTAACCCCCAACTCAGCACACCTCACGCCTTTCCAAGGGCAGAAGGGGGCACTGCAAGCCCAGAGGGGGCTCCCCATGATACCTGAACGCTCCTGGTTGCTGAGGAGAGATAAAAATTCATGGAAAAATCAACAGATGGCAGGGGAAACACCAGTTCACCCCAAGGCTGCGCGAGGAGTCGCCCGATCGCCTCAGGCGCGCGGCGACTTTTACCTCAGGGCAGCGCGAGGCGAGCGACACGCGCGCGCGCGGCGAGGCACGCCCCCGAGCCAATCACGTGCGGCCGCCCGCCGGGCTCCGCCAATAACGCGCGGCCGCGCGCCGGGCTCCGCCAATCACGCGCCGCGCCGCCGCCGCGTGCGGGGCTCCCCTCTCTCACGTGCGCGGGGAGCCCGTTTTTAAGGAAAAGGCCCCCCAAAATATATATTTTTGTTACAGTTTCGGGAAGGGAGGAGCAGCAGCACGCAAAACCCTGCACAAATCCCAGGTGAAGAACAGATCTCCGGAGCCGAACAGCCAAATTCGCAGTGAGGATTGTTTCCCGGGTGAGTTTTCAGTCCTCAATTCCGCAGGGAGCGGGTTTCTCCGCCGTCCCCGCTGACTCACAGCGCGCAGCCGTGTGATCCCGACCATCTGGTTTATAAACTCTCCGGGATAAGCCTAAAATACTTGAAGTCAATCTGCCGTGCCCTCCTGGGAAAAGCAGAAAGCTAAAGACCTTCCATCCTTAAGATCCTTGACGATATTCCGAGCCGAGCGGTCCCAAACGGGTTTTTCTGTGGTCGCGGGTTGTTTTCCAGGGTGTATTTTCACCAAGGATCCTCCTGGCCAAGCTTTGCCATCAAAATCGCCTTGTAGATTTGCCCTTCGGACGTTTTTTTTTGGCAAATTCGGTCTTCAATTTTCCCTCCAAATCCTGGTATCTAAAAAGGAAATACTTGATGTTTCTGCAGATGAGGCATGGCCAGAATGAATCCAGAAAAGCAATAGAGATACGAACCAAAACGCTCTTACGCCATGAAAAACGCAGGCTCCAGCGACATCGATTTCCTGCAATGGGAGGTCGATATTATTTTATAGCCGCGCCGAGTGTCACTGCTGCCGCTTCCTTGTTTTCCTCCTGTTTAAGTTGAATTTAGATGGGAAGTTCCTGCGAAATCGGCAATTCGGAGAGAGGTGGGAGAGAGTGGGACACTGCGATGCCTCAGAGAAGGAAACCACCATTTATTTGTCACATTTTTTTACATCATTCTCCTCATACAACAGCTTAATTGTAACAATACATTTAAAATAAAAAAAAAAAACACCCAAGATTACTTGCAAAATTATATATATTTTAATATCCAAAAAGTACATTGCATATATATAGTAGCAAAAGCCCCAGTTCCGTGGGTAATTTCTTCATACTTCTTATTTTTTGTGATTATTGCAGTAATGTTACTTAGAAACACCCCAAAAGCACTAAGACCTAAACTGATTAGCTTGATGTTTTTTATTTGTTCTTTTTTTTCCTTTCTGTTAAATAACGGCATCAGTGCTTCTGTTTAAAGTTATAAGCAGACTATAATGTTCTGGTTTTAGGCTCTCGTGCTGCAATTGGAGGCACGTAGACCAAACCCGGCACCCGCATGCGGGCCCAGAGGTTACGTCTAAACGAGACGTTTGCGATCCCGTTAATTGGTTGCCAGTTAATACGAGTGAGTAAAAGGGTTGAACGTGCAAGCCTGACCCCCACCCCGCAGACATCTGCTCCAAAAACACAAATGCTTGTGGTTTACCCTCCTGTTCGTGGCACCAAACCACCATTTGCAGCTCACCACGTCGACATCTGCCAAATTCAGACGTCTGAAAACTTGAAAATGTTTAAAAGCGAAGTGTAAACCCTCAGCGAAAGTTCTCAGAAGCGGACAAGATGTTTCCGAAGTTTTCAGATCTGATGAAAAACAATCCGCAAGTATTGCGAACGTCGCTTTAAGATGGTGATGCATGTTCCTACTCAGCTTTAATACAAACATATTAGCTAAATGGAGTTAATTTGCAGACAGTTTTGACAGGCTAATACAAGAAAAATCTCTATTCTAGACAAACCCAGGGAAGTCTGGAAGGCTTCTGGCTAGTTTTGGGGTCAGGTAGGGATCCAATTGCAGCACTGAGGCTATCTCCAACAGATACATTACTCATGTCTAATTTTTTTCATTTTTTCTTTTTTAGTAAAAAGTACAAAGCTACAGGCCAAATGTACAGATTGAAAAGATGTACAAATTACATTAAAAAACAAAACCCACAAACAACTGAGCTGATAGTAACAAAAAAAAACCAAAACCTGCATTTGTGACCGAGGTCAACTCGTTTTTATTTAATCTTTCTTTTAATACTGTGAGATATAGGGAAAAAAAATAACTCTGCATAACTTATACAGTAATTTGCCTTCTGATTTGTTGACCCTTTGGATGACGGTCTGACAAACGCACAGCGTTCGCGAATCGGTAGCTCTTAGCGATCCCTTCAGCCTCTGGCAGAGCTCAAGGACCTGCTGTCATTTATTTTACTTCACTTCTGCTTTCAAGGAATGTCTTGACATTAGGTTACTTTATTTCGTTCTGGTCTCTGATGTGTCTGGAGTTAATACACAGTCTAACGAAGTTGTACAGTCTAGAAAACTTCCTTCAATGCCCTTTACTTCTTAAAATATACATGTACATATATATATATATATATGAATATATATATATCTAATTTCCAGTTGGGTGAAACTCTTTGTTTGCCTTAAAGCTAAGATTCCAGTTGCAGTCCCCTGCAGCCCAAGGTCCTCCTGACTTAATGGCCAAATTGCCTACCCTCTCCAAAGCGAGAACCAAACCCACGTGGTCATTTTTTCCTACGACCCACAGTTGGATCTATGTCTTCTAAGAAGCCTTTGAATTCTTAAAAATTCTGTGATCGAAATGCTAATAATCATTCCAAGTCGTGGTGAACAATCTTCATAGTCAACTCCTACAGAGGACATAAGCATTAAAACCCAAAGAAAAGGCAGAGTACTGGCCCAAAGAAGCATCCATCTCTCAGCTGGAGACACAAGAGACAAAGTTACAAAAGTTAAAGGTTTGATCCAGGAATAACCAATATCCAGTTTTAACCATCCCCCAGGAAGGCCACAGTTATCCATGAAGGGTCCCGGGAAAAAATAAAAACAAATAAAAATCCCAGAAGTAAAGAAAGTGTCCAACCAAACCGATAAGGCCACTTGAAGAGAAAAGCATCTAGTAATAGCTGCCCAAGTGTGGTGATACGTGGGCGTTGGGATGGCGAGGGACATTGGGATTTGGGTAGATGCTTCCAGTAGGGGAGGTCCAATAAGGGGAGGCTGCTCCGAAGAAACTGGACGATGTGACGGGCATGGAGGACGGGTGCGGGGGGACAAAGTTCACCTTCTGCTGGTGGGCATGGTAGGAAGGCATGTAGGAGAGATCCGACGGATACTTGTACATGGAAGATTCGGTGGGGTGAGGCTGAAGAGCCTGGGCAATGCCATGGAAGTCAAATTTGTAGGCATACCTCTTGCCGTGCACCTTGGTCATGATGTTCTTATCGTAGTAGTATCGCAGGGCCCGGCTCAGCTTGTCGTAATTCATGTTGGGCTTGCTTTTGCGTTCCCCCCAGCGCCGGGCCACCTCATCAGGGTCCGTCATCTTGAACTCCCCGTTGGTGCCTTCCCACGTGATGCAGCTGGCGTTGGAACTGTCCGAGAGCAGCTCGAGGAGGAACTGCCACAGCTGGATCTGCCCGCTCCCTGCAAGGAGCAAGCCAGAGAGGAGAGGAAATGACACCGTGTTTCCTGCCCCAAAGCAAAGACAAAGGCAGGAAACAGAAGGACTATCTCGATCTGCACTGGGAACGGCTCCTTCAAGCCTTCGAAACTCTTACGTAGGAATGGATAAACTATTCCCAGCAAACAAGTTAGTCAACCCTTTGTTCTGTTTATGAGTTGGAGGTCAGATTAGATTTCATAATGGTCGCCTTTGGCCTTAAAAATCTTCGGGCTGTTCATAAACAGGCTTTTTCCGAGCATACTGTTCTGCAAAGCTTTTCCCCAAATGGTTGACATGGTGTATTTTAACTCCTGCTTGCTGTTTGCCATGGATATTGTCTCGGATACCTAGATACCTAGTTTCCTCTCCAGCCGATGTGGCTTACGTAGCATTATTTCTTCCCCAGACGAGCTGACTCCCAGTCTGTGGTTATACTCTGTGGTTATACTATTAGCAAAGATAAAGAACCTTATTAGGATCCTTCCTTACAAGCAGTCAAGCCCATTCCAGCAATAAACCCTTAGATTTGCAATCGGTGTCAGTGCCAAGTGCCTACCTAGACAGTTTCTAATGATGTGAATATCCATGACTGCCTTGAGGACAGTGATTTTGTTCAGATAAAGACACTTTCCTCCTTTATGGTAAGGATTTTTGTGCTAAAATCCCTGGCCTAGCAGAGGACAACAGCTACTCATTTAGTACAGTCAAACAGGAAAGAACAGAAGTAACCCCTCTGAAAACAGAGGATTGATTCAAAGTGGTGGTCCGAACTCACCTGGATTGGCAAGACGGCTGCTAGTGGGCCCCAGGATTTGATAGGGATCTATAACAGCAACAATAAAAGAACAAAAACTATTTTAACAACTGCTTCAGCAAAGAAAAAGCAACAAAATCTTCACTGTTATTTATCCTTGAAACCTAAACAATTTTTTACTTTCTTTCTTTTACTGCTTCTTTTTCTAGCAGTAGGGGCCTGGAACAGTCCTGTCGTCTCCCTTTTTTCTTTTTGAGCAAACAACCACCAATTATTTATGGAATCCAGAATGGCACAGTGGTTCTGGCACTGGCTGCCGAGTGGCCCATTTTCAAAGATATTAATCTTTTCTGGACCAACCTTCCACATTCTGTGTGTCAACAGGAACGTTGAGTTGCATGGAAAAAACATATGTGTGAGAGCACAGCGGTAACAAATGAGAAGTGAATATATTCCTCCTAATAAAAAGAGCTCACGAGCAGATGGGATTTGCAAATTCACTTGTTAACAATTTGGTTTGCTGTCCATTGAGGTCAATGAAATGCTCGCCAAACTCTCCCTCACTGAAGCTAATAGAGCAATGGAGAAATGAAGGTAACAGGGCTTTTACTATTGGCTCCGATGAGGCCAAGTGTTTTTTGAAAACCCCACGATACATTTGCTAGGAGTGAATCCCTTCCCTTTTTGTGGGGCCTCTGCAGCCCTAATCTCTACCCTTCTCTTTGCTTCTCTCTGTTTCTGGTGATTTGGATCTATAGCATTTGCTCGTGGATTGAATCGATGCCAAAAGAACCAACTCCCTAAAAAAAGAGAAAGAAAAGGATAGAAAGCAGCTGTGCAAAGCAGGGAAGGGGGTATTTAGCTTTCCAAAAGCCCCTTGGGAAGCAGGAAACACGACTGCTCGCTGTCCACCAGGGCTTGGCCCTGTTATTTGGGTTATTACGTGGAACAAGCTGCACCGGAGGCACCGAGCACAACAGTTACCTGGTTGGGGCCGTTGCTGCTCTGTCGTCTTGTTCACATTTTGCGTCCCTGCAACAGGAGGGCCTGTAAAAACAGAGAAAGGTCTTAGACGTGTGGGGCAGAAAAGAAGGAATGGACAGAGAACAGGATATATAAAGCAAACACCAAACAGGAATAAGTCTGAGATAGGGATGGGAAATGTTTTCTCATCCTAAAAGCTGATGTTTTTGAGATTTCACTGGATACTTATTAAAAACTCATTGTATGTGAAAAAGCATGTAGTCTAGGCAAGGAGAAAATAGATGTTTCATTCATTTTCCATCTTTTGTTAGAACTTAATGTACATATTTACCTCCATGTTTTGAACAGAAAACTGGAAAAAAATAATTATGAATTTTGATCTTCTTTCATACTGAAACGATTTTCAATGTCCTTTAGAAAGGGAACACATTTTTTAATCAACCCTTTTATGCAACGCTTTGTTTTTATGTATTCAAACATTTCATTGAAAATATCACTGCCATTTCTATAAATCAGGTCCATTAACATCTGCTCCTCCTAGTCTCATAATTCCTATTAGCCGAAAACTCAAAGAACAGTCCTCACATTCAGAGTTCACATAGTTCAGAAAGCTGCAGAGCGAATGAAATATAATCTGACCACCGGGTTCTGCCACATTTATTCAAACCCTGTAGTATCTTGCTGAGATACCCCATGACCCAGAGTGTATTCTGAACTCGGGGACACAATAATAAAATAAAACAAACCAAAAAGCTGCTGCGTGAGTGAAACAGACTTCGTTTGTAGGATCTTACTTTCTTAAAGTAGTAAGAAACCCTCAGACTGCCCAAATTGCCCTGATTGTAAAAGGACTTGTGTCAATGTTTTGCTTTTCACCATAAATTCTGGCTCTTTTACTGACTGTCCCCAGCTCTTGCACCATTCTGGCTCTCGTAACGCAAACTGGCCAAGCCCAACTTCCCCCCCCGCCTCATCTGGATCTTTCCCTGCGGAATTTGTGATTCCCATTGGGACAACTTACTTTTAGAGAGGCCAGAATTCATATTACTGCCCCATCCTATTCTCCTGACTGCATCGCAGGAGGGATCTAATGACAAAAGAGAACAGGCACAGAGGGGTTGACATCAACTCTTCCCACGCAAACTCGCAAGAACCTCGCTTGGCCCCTTGGCCCCCCGGCTGGGTATTTTCTATATGTACTATTATAGGCACTAGATATATGTCCTATTGCCCAGGAGGCAGTCACATGTTTTGGGCAGTGCTCGAGCGTGGCAGCCCTTAACAGGGGCCGCAGCAGCCCCCGGCCGCGCCGCTCCCCACGGAAAACTCGGCGGGCGCCGGCGCATTCCTCCGGCTCTGGGAAAGCCGCTCCGGCTTTGAAATTACAGCCTCGCCGGCATCGGAAAGGAAAACAGAGCGGAGGCGAAGCGGGGAGAGGAGGAGGAGGAGGGAAGAGAGGAG
>VWPW01020016.1:0-52374 GCA_013389825.1 Crypturellus undulatus
TGCAATGCATGCAGCGATGGTCATGCAGTGACTACCCCTTTTCCCTTGCACGTTTCCATCACAGCTATGCAGGGTGCAAAACTGCAGCATCTGCCTCACTCCCCACACAGAGATGCCCCCAGTGCAAACAGAANATGACGACCCCTTTGCCCTTGCACGTTTCCATCACAGCTATGAGGGGTGAAAACACTGCAGCATCTACCTCACTCCCCGCACAGAGATGCCCCCAGTGCAAACAGAAATGGGCAGCACTGGGAGCAAAGGGCCTTCTAGACCAGCTGCTTCATCATGCTGAGGGCTACAGGCAACAAAGAAGTGGAGAGGAACCCGAACAACAGCAGTGGGAGAGCTCAATGACTCCAGGCCTTCTGCAAATATGAAGGAGAGCAGAGAAGACAATGAGGGATCACGTCTGATGAAGGCAGCACATAAACCCACCAAACAGAAGCAGTAATAGCAGTGCGCTGTGTTTCATCCTGCAGAATCACAGAATTGTTGAGGTTGGAAGAGACCTGCACAGTCCAACCCTTCTGCTCAAACAGGGGCACCTAGAGCACACGGCACAGGGTCGCATCCAGGCAGGTTTTGAAGATGTCCAAATCACTTTACCCGACTCCTGCTCAGGAGATATTCAGTGGAATACATGGCAAGGTCACTTAGAGCTTGACTTTGTGTACCTCCTATTGCCCCAACAGCTGCAGCCAACTTCCCAGAGTATTCCATATCAGATAAATAGATAAACACATAATAAATAAAGCAGACTTACAGGAACCCCATTTGTATGGTTTAGGGCAACCTTGTCACTGTTGCTCAGAGGTCTTTGGAGTCCTACTCCTCCCACAAGAAAGAGGGACACGGTGCATTGGTGGCAGCTGCAGCTTCACTCTCCAAAGTCACTCCCAGTGTCCCAGCATTAGCTATAAATTCTTGACGGAGATCACTTACATCCTGAGCAACCCATCGCAGCTGGTGCCCGCAGCCAGCGCTCTGCTCCGTCACAGCTGTGTGAGCAACTGAGGGACTGCTCTGCAGCCCACACTGAAAGCGTTTTTATTTGGAATTTAGGTCCATGACCATTACCCCCGCGAGGTCCCCCTGGTGCAGTAGTGTATACACCGGAGTGCCAGATGCCTCCCAGGAGGCAATAAAGAGCAGAGAGGCTCTTCTAATGCTCTCAGCAGTGTCGCTGCAGCGAGGCTGGCGTCGCGTGTGCAGGAGGCGCTGCCTGCTCTTGCAGACACCTGGCCCCATGCCCGAGGACAGGGCGGTGCTGCACTTTCTCTCTTCCGTGGAGAAGCCACAGCCAAGCTGATTTCCCCACACCGAGGATCTCCACCCTGGCTGGTGTCATCCCTTCCCGCTTCCCTTTGGAGCCTTTCAGCAGGGTGGCAGGTGCCGTGGGCTGTTCCTGAGGGGACAGATTGTCCTCTCCCCAGACTACAGCTGCTTCAGAACATGATGTTGACTCCTTTGGGTGTCATTCTGTCCAGGATGGTGCTTTTAGCCCTCTTTTAACAGGCTTTTCACTTCTCACACCCAGGGACCTGCTCACATCCAGGACTGTGTGCTGCATCCCTCTCCGGTCACCCGCCTGGGTGAACACCCCTGTCCTGATGGGGGAGAGCGCACCCAGGGATGCCAAGGTTGGAGATGCTGAGAAGGTAGCTGTGGCCTTTTGTTATTCTCCCATTCAGCACTCATTAGATCACATCTAAATATTGCATCCAGTTTTGAGCCCTGCAATACCAGGACATCGATAAACCGAAGCAATCAGGAGAGGACCACCAGGATGGCCAGGTGGCCGGAGTACATGACATTGTGAGGAGCGGCTGAGGGACCTGGGTTTGTTCAGTCTAAGGATGAGAGGGCTTCAGGAAGACCTTTCTTTGGGGAAGAGGGACCTTCAGGGATACTTACCTTCATGGGCAGCCTTCCATGAGAAGGTCATGAAGAAGATGGAGCCGGGCTCTTCACAGCTTTGTACTGTGAGAGGCTGTGAAACAACAGCTTTGAAATGAAACAAGAGCTCTGAGAAGCCGAAACAGCAGAGCTGAGAATTGAAACGGGTTTTTTATTTTATTTCTATTTTTTACTGTGGGGAAAGGGATTGGAGCAGGTTGTCCAGAGAGTTTAATGCGGTCTCTGTTCTTGGAGATTTTCCAAGAGATTTTCCAAGTTCTTGAAGAACTCAACTGGATAAAGCTTTGAGCCAGCTGGTCTGACCCTGCTTGGAGCAGGAGTTTGTACTAGAGATATCCAGGAGTCCCCTCCACCATGAATTATCCCATGTTACTATGTCGCTGCAGGTAGCAGGCTTTTCTTTTACTGTACAGCTTTTCCCTTATTCCACTTTCTAACTGAATTCCTTAAAAAGCCATTTTGCTGCCTTGGGAATGCCTTTGTGCTTTCACTTCAGGAACACTCAAGATTGTTTCCATTTTCTGGTGGCTTGGGAGATTTTTCACACTCTTGATTGACAGTGGGCCACATAGAGCACGCCCTACACGAGCGCTAAGGCTGCAAAGCAAAGCAATCTCATCCCAGAGAAATGCCACGAGTAAGATCGTCCACGAAAACACAACTCCACGCTCGCATACGTATTCAGGTTGCAGGGTATTTAATTACGAGATCCCAGATTATTAGCACGCCTCTACCTTCTTCAGTGAAGAAAACAATGAATCTGGAACGTCAAAGCTGCTCAATACTTTTCCTCTGCACTCGTGGGGTGAATCACAGCCTCATCCGTGTCCGAGTCCAGGCTGAGCAAGGCAGGTGGGCCCCAAGTGGCACCCGTTATGTCAGGGATTCCCAGCAGGATGTTAATGAAGGGATCTTTTCTGCATTCCACTATCCATCCCTCTGTCTGTTCATCCAAACAGCCATCTCTGGTCTCTGCCACTTATTTTCCTTCCCAAAACTATTCTTTGACTCCAGGGGCCGGTTCTCGGGAAGCCTGTGTGGCTGAAGGATGCAGCGCTGCGGGAAGGCGTCGGGGCAGGTCCCCGCGGGGAGCCCAGCCGTGCAGGTGGGGATGCAGCACGTCCCCCAGGATGACCGCAGCAAGGGATGGGGCTGTCTGAAGGGGCCCAGCGTCCAGTAATGCCAACCATCCTGCAGCTTCATGGATACCCCTTCCTTCACAAGAGCATCAGGTGTAAGAGTGTGGGACCCATGTAGTTTGGCCTTGTTCCACCAAAAAAAAAAAAAGATGGGTTAAGAGTAGTAACCTTCTAAGGAGCTGGTTCTAGCTTGTTTGGAGCAACTGGGACAGAGCTGAAGAGCCATGAAAGTCCAGTTCATGTGAGAAAGGACTTGACCCTGTTGCTGGTCAAAGTACCAACCAGTGCATGGGGCTGGGACACCCGTTGTTTGGTGGGGCCCTCCGGGCTGCCCTCCTCTCTCCTCCACCGGCCGCAGTTCCCTTCCCTCCTCAGGGTGCTTTGCTAGGGCATCCGCAGGGGCCTGTAAGGATGGGATGCTGTCCCCCCAGTGCTCACTTGTGTCCCTGCATCTTTGGCAACACACGTGGCCCATTCTGCCTGCTGCACTCCACATGAAGCCGTCCACCCGCGTCCCTCCATCTGTGTCACTCAGACCCACGTGCTCGCCACCAACCCAGGTGGGCACCCAAACTGCCCCCCGGGCTGCCAGGGGGCAGGCAGCAACGGGGACAAGGGTGTCTGTGCCCAGGGCTGATCCTTCACAGGGGAAGGTGTGAGGATGGATCCAGACTCTCCCTATGCTGCCTCATGTGGCTCAGAGCCACCAGACCCAATAGGACTGAAGTCCGTCCCTCAGCTGCTCACAGTGACGGTCGGGGTGTTGCTTATTCCCAGGAAAGCCTCATTGAGATTTTTCTTTACAGGTAGAAGCCCTTCTGCCTGGTTCCACTATCATCTCACATGGCACTTGAAGACCACGGTCCAGCAATGGTGCTGCACAAGGTGCTCAGGTGCTGTCTGAGACCTTAAAAGACACAGTGCTTTTGTGCCCCAGCACATGGTCCTTATCTGACCATGCCACATTTCATCCTCCTTCCCACCTCTGCCGGTGTCTCGCCTCCCCGAGGGGTCTGCAGGGAAATGCCACCAGCGTGGCCATCCAGCTGTGACGATGCCAGCTGTTCTGCTCCGAGGAGACCTCCGCCTGGCTCCACGTCAACGCCGCAGTGAGCAGAGCTCCTGCAGACAGCGGAAGAAACTCATGGCAGGGTCTGTCCTCCCGCTTACACCACTGCGCCTGGTGCCTCGCTGCCGGGGCAGAGGTCCAAGCAGCTCTGGAGCACGGGCAGAGCCCGAGTCAGATGAGCAGATGGGCTCGGATGCCATCAGCCAAGAGGCCATGTAAATACATGTAGAGTTTGGAGGACAGGGTTCCCATCAGCAAATATCTGGCTGGCTGGCTGTGCATGTTTTGTAGGCAGGGGAATGCTCTGCTGCTAATCCATGTAATCCTGCTCTGGACTGGATTCATTTAAAAAAATAAATAAGTCAGTGAGAGCATTTTTTTTTTTTGGTCCATCTGATTTGAGTGCTGAGCTCCAGTGGGGAGAGGCAGAGAAACGGGAGCCTTATTTACTTTCATTTTCACTGAACGTGCTGCTTGGATCAAGGAATTAAAGGACTACAAGGCAGAATAACCTGCAAATCAGGCAAGGGCATCCCAGTATGAGCGCAGGGCATAAAGATCTGATTAGCCATTTGCCTGCACCTTAACCCCTGTTTAGTGCACCAATTTCATATTCAAATCCAGTGCCCTGACATGCATACAGATGAAATAGGCTGCTGTGCATTATTTCTGAAATTTTGGTCAAAGCTCTGAGTGGTAATAAAATAAAACACGACAACAGCATCCCTGTGTGGGACAGAAAAGAGAGAAAAGATCCCCTGGTCTTTTTTCCCGTGATTTTGGTAGAATAGTTCCGAGAGCTCAGCAGAGTTGCCTGGTGCTGGAGCTCGCCATGATGTCAGGGCTGGCCGACAGCCCAACAGCCCCACAGCAATGTCAGGATCCTCGTGGGCATGCGGAGAACAACCTTCGCGCAGGTACCACAGAACATCTGGCCCCAGCTGCTGGATTGCACAGAACCGCGCTGATCTGAACATCAATCTGCAGAGAGGTTTGCCCAACAAAGCTGGGAGAGCACATGGACCAGCCTTCGGTTTGTGACACACTGTTTGGGTGAACCCCTCACCCCATGGAAACCCCATGAAGGGCAGCACACCGTCTAGTTGTTGTCTTAAAAAAATGTAATGGATAATCTCCAAAGCAGCTTTTGCTTTGCTCCTAGGAGAGGGACAGCCACAACCTTCAGCCACGTGCCAGAAGGAGTCAGGACCTGAAAGGACTTGCACCCACTGTGCATCTGGCACCTTCGGTTAAGAGCCAAGTTTCTGTGATGATGTCAGGGCCGGGTTCACAGAGATGGTTGCTCTGAGGAGACACACACCCCAACCTGGTAAAACTGGCAGGACACAGAAGCCAAGGGCCATTTGGAAAAATTCACCTGTGGTTGGCTTGGAAAGAGACAACGCAGATGTTCTGCTTCACGACTCCAGGTTCCTGCTAGGGTGCTGGTGCCCACGTCCACCCATTCCCAGTGTGGGAAATGCCTGACCCAGATTCGTGGCTCATTAGCAAGTCAAGTTCCTCATGAAAAGCAGGTTCTTGATGCTGCGTCTGACCATGAGTAACTCCACATGATTGCACAAACTCTGCTTGTGCCATCTCGCTTCCCTTTCCATCCTGATGAAATTTGAAGCCTGGGCATCACCCTCATTTTCGTGCTGGCAGATCCCCTTGGCACACAGGTAAGGCAGTGCTTAAAGCACCTGCAGGATTATGGCCATCAGGTTTCCCAGGCCAGGAAAACCCATTTCCCAAGTGAAGCATCTTTAGCTTGTAAAGGAAGAGGATGTGATCCTGAATACACACTAACTGGAAACAAAATTGACAGACCTTGCTTGGTCTTTGTTCCTGGGCTAATTCCTCACCAAAATCCACAGATCAGCCTCAGAGTTGATTTACTGCAGGGTGGGTTGGGTCCATCCTGTATAGTCAAAGGAGGGAGTACGAGCTGCGGTTATAAACTAGAGCATCCAGAGGACAAGTGATATGGGGGCATATATTGACACATGTTAAAAAAGCGACAGGGGCTGGAGAAGGATGGAAAACTTGTCCTTTTGGGAGTTTCCTGTGAATTATGGCCAAATAAAACCCCACAGGATTTAGCCACATAAGTGTCCAAGATGAGAACATCTGTGCTTGTTTTGGATTGCTGTGACCTACTGGAGAACTGCAAAGTAGAGCCCAGCAGGAACAAGCTGTTCTGCATCTGAAGGGCAGTATTTAGTGTCTGGCTGGTGAGGCTGCCAGGGCAGAGCACCAGGATGTGCGAATGATCACAGCACTGTGAGCAGTCCCTGCTCTCCAAAACAGCATGCAAGGATGTCTAGCTGTCCTGGGTTGTCTGCTTCCTCCTGTTTCTCAGGTGGGATGGATGACCAGAACCACATCCTCTCGTTAATGAAGCATTCACTGAATTGTCACCAGGCTCAACAATCTGCATTAATTGCCCCCAGTGAGTCTAATGACCACAAGAAGATCATGCATTGAGCCAGGAACGTGCAGGTGCACACAGTACTTACAACTTTAAGGGCAATTGTCTTGTTCAGTGCAGGGTAATTGCCACGTATCACTATTAGACCCTGCATGCCCCAGCCCATGCCGTTTGTAGCATCATGCACCTGTGTGGGTTCCTGCGGTCTTCTGAAGGCAATGGAAGACATTGCACCTCTACGTGTTGCCCTGGCTTCTCTCTGAACCGCGGGGACCAGTCAGAAGAACCTAGAGGGAAACATGGAGTGCAACCCTCTGCTTGGATGTACTGGATGAGAACAGGAGTTGGGAATCCCTATGGGCATCCTTCTGAGGTTCCCGAAGTCCTCTCCAAACAGTGACAAGTGAGAAGACTTCTATATCCTCAAGAAAGAAACCTTCTTTTGATCCTTCCTGTAGATGACACTTGAAGGGATCATGTTGCTCAAGCTCCTGCAGCAAGAGCAAGTGAACAACATCTTTCACCTTGTCTCAGCTAAACTGAGACCTCATCATCACTGAGTGAGATCAGACACAAAGCAACACACCTGGCTCATGCAGAATCATCTCAGAGTACAAATGTGGATGTACTAAGACTATGGGTCTCACTTCACCACGGCCAGCCCGTGTTCTGGGAAACACCTCGTGGCATCAAAACGCTGCAGTGGATGTTCACAGCAGGTTCTCACTTGCTTTCTGGGACCCTGAGAGGTTACAAGAACCTGCTTATCTCCCGGTTCATCCCCAAGAATGGGGGAAGGCAATTTCCCTTGTACCTCAGGGCTGCCTGGCAGACAGGACCTCTTGCAAGAGAAATCTATTTCCCTGCACAGTAGCGCCTGTCGACTGCAAAGCTTTCACTGCTCAGTGATTTAGCTTCCCTTCTGCTTCAAATTAGGGAATGAAAAGGGAAAGTTTTAATGTAATGGAAGTCAGTGCATTGGTCTCACATGTTGTTAAAATTTAAAAAGCCAACAATAAATCTGCTGAGCTGAGAAGAGCTCTCAAAGAAAGGGATAGATTTGTCTTCCCTTTATTATCTTCCAGGTGATTTTCAAGGCTCACTGATATTTTATTTCTTGTTAATTGTTCTCCTTTTTGAATGAAGAGCTCTGTTATTGCCCAGACCCTGAACAAGACAGAAGTGACGGGCAGGGCAATACCAGCAAGACACCCTGAGAGTTAATACCACACTTCCCTCTGAAAAACTGGGGGGATCACCATGGTGTTGGGTCAGAATTTCCTTCTTTCATTCCTTATTTTGCCAAATTATATCAAAAAGTTCAAGGTTATGTGTCATTAATGATGGAGTTCCGTACTTCGCAGGCGCACAAGTTGTCCATCCACCACCAGTGACCAGTGGGAACCCTGGTCCTCCTCTGTGCTTTGGTGGTGTAGAACAGTGCACAACTCACCTGCTTCTCTATTAAAGGGTGCATGGAGCGGTGCACAACTGGGAAGACCTGAGTGCTCCAGACCCTGCAGACACAGCATGGTATGGGTCCTTGTACTGCCCACCCAAGACACCGTGCTCTGCTTGGGGCTCCTTCCTGAGGAAATGCAGAATGCAGTGAGCAAGCTGGGAGTCTTGCGTGCACTGGGGTATTCTAGGAGATATTTCTGTTCTTTCTTATTTTTTTCTGACCTTCTTTCCTTCCAGGCTTGGAAATAGGATTTGGAGGTTCTTGATGAGCCAGAGAAGGGGAAAACTCAAAGATTCAGGCTCTGTTCAGGATCTCAGGCAGAGGTTCTGAGCACCAGGAGGTATCACAGTGGGCAAGGAAGAGGAAGGTAAATGCTAAAGACTATAACCATATCCTTCTTCTCCAAGGAGGAGTATCCTGTGCAGCCAGCACAGCTATCTTCTGTCTCCTGAAAGCTGATGGCAGATGCTGGAGCATAATATTCATAACAACCTTGTATATCACAGGCTACCATGGCCGAAGAGAGCAGGTCAAGGACTGGTCACCTCAATCCTGAAAAAAACAGATATTTGCAATGCACATGAGACTGAAAAGAAGGGAATAGCATCTAAAAGGTGATGGGGAAGGGAAAAGTGAGGGTGCTTGGGGAGAATGGCATGAGGGGAGGCACTACTTTCCTGAGGACTGGAAAGACTATTAAAGCTCATCAGTTCTGCTTTAGATCTTGCCCTTTGTTAAAGGATTAAGGAGCTGCTCCCCATAAAGACACGAACGATTTTAAGTGAAATAATGGAATAAAATACTCAATCCTGAAGTGCAAAACCTGTGTGGAACTCTAAACTGTAGGAAGCCAGGACTGAAAGGTAAGTGATTTCAAAGTCTGCATGAACCTGTAATTAAAACTTGGAGTATTCTGGGATCACTGGCCTAAAGGCCATGGGAAGTAATGATCCCATGAATGTGTGGTTGTTAAAACCATAGGATCATGTAGATCAGGAGCACTGTACTTTAATGCCCCTTATTTTAATTATCCAGATGGATAAGTGGTTGCTCACAGAGCTACACAAGCCAGCAGCTCCCATCAGAGCACAATGTGGTAAAGCCATCTCTAGATCTTCATCTTCCTGGAATCATCCATGGGAACCCTTGACAAGCAGTTAAGTAACAGCATTCAGAATTAATCATGACCCCAGGGATTTATCAGTGCTAAACTCACCACAAGCAGCGAGAGAATGTCGGCAGTCCTACGTTTTCAAGCTGAAAGAGCCACAAGCACCAGCACAGCATGAAGGAAGGTGGTACTGGAGATGCAACAAATAGGCAGTAATAGGCAGAGAGCAGGGCAATCCTAGCGCATGGCCCACTTCCTTTTTAAAATTCCCCTATAAAAACAAAATATATATAATTCCTGTGTCCAGGAATCACATATAAACAAAATTATTTTGTTCAGGAATGATACAAGGAGCAGAGCCCTGACTGGCTGTGAATCCTGGGGGTTCCTGTGGAGGAAGGAGAGCTGAGCTTCCTGCAAGAGTGCTGCCCACAACCACTTACAGCTCCAACTCTGCTTGCAGAGTCCAGTCTGCTTCAGACAAACACCCCTCTGCCATGGGGACCAGAGTCAGGGTCAGGGTGAGGATGGGCAGGAAAAGGTGCCGCTTGACTGACACAAGGCTGTGGGTTATAGATGCCCTATTGGGCTGAAGAAGGGTCTGAGAAGCAGAGGTGGAATTACAGGGGTAAATCAGTGCTGAGGATAGCAGAATGATGGAAGCTGGTCTTCAGCAGATCCTGGGCCCCAGCCCTGGCCCAGCTCTCTGAGCACTCGCTAATAACCCAGCCGACTTCTGTCTTCAGGCCCATCCCCGCTGCTGAGGCAGAGAAGCCTGGAAGAATTCTTTCCAGAGAAGATGTTCACTCTTCTCCTGCTCTTCCCTTGCAAATGCACTGCTGAGGGGAGGGCCAGGATGCCCTGAGCAGGCCCATGTGCAAGGCAAGGCAAACCCAGCCTGTGCTGGCCATGCTGGACCTACACGGGACTTTCTGCAGTCCCAGAAGGGGACTCACTGCGTGTGAGTCTCTGGGAAGGGGTTTCAAGGAAGGTATCTCATCCTTCAGCAGCTTGATCCTAGAGCTGTATTTTGCCCAGACCATGATGGAGCTTGCTGTCCCAAAACACAGGGACATATGCATGTCTCAATATCTGCTTCTTGTGGCACTGTGGTCACTATGGTGGAGTCCAGGCTGGGGAGGTTGATAGGACAAGCAGCAGTTTCTCCTGGTAGGATTCCCCCTTTCTTTTCAGAAAGGACCTTTTCTGCATTCAGATAACCAGGACACGGTAGTCAACTTCCGTCAGGGTGAAATGCTTCACTTTTGCTATGGAACATGTTGGTCTTGTCTGCAAGCTTGTGTCCTAGGCACCAAGCCCAGACGAGCTCAAGAGGTGGAGGAAGCCATGGTCAGTAATACCCGTGGGCTGTGGCTTCATGGCTGTCCAGCCAGTCCAGCTGGGATCCCATCAACAGGCCAGTGCTGTACCCAAGGTGACCACCTCACCAGTGTGTGGGCTATCACTTTGTCACCACCTCTGGGCATTCGTCTGCACTGAATGTCTTTACAGAACCAGCCAGCAAGCTGGTGCACAGCACATGGTGCTGCATGTGGCCAAAAACAGCACTGGTCAACTTAGAAGCAGCTAAAGAAAGGAATCATATGAACATCTTCCAGTGAGCCCCTGTAAGCCAGACAAGCTGATCATTATCCACACATTTAGGACTTGTTTTGGAAACCTGAAAAGATGCCAGGATGCTGTTGCATCACATCACCAGGGAAGCTGGTTCTCCCCTCAGTGACCCGCTCTCCAAACCACTCCTGTGCTCCGAGCCTGGCTTTCTCCTGCAGGTGCCTTGTGCATTCCCCTCTCCAGAGTGCACACTGGGAGGCAATGGATATAGATGGTAGCATCTCTGCAGAAAGAAACCTTAAGGTGTCCTCAGCTAACGGCATGTGTGCTCATTTCAGAAGATGGCCAGAAATTCCTTCCCTTTGCAAAGAGATGCCAGTTGCCAGCAGTGGATCCCAGTTTCGCCCTGAGGGTGATGCCAAGGAAGGCATTTGCTGGGACAAAGATTTTCTGCTCTTTTTTTTTTCTCTCATTTTATTGTGTCTCAGTTACACGAGGTAGTGCCAAACCACAGCATGTAAAACCTGCTCCTGCAGACTTTTCCTACCCAAAGTTTCTCTCACAAACAGTGTAGGTCACAGCAGGCTTTATCCAGAGCATACTTCTGTTTCATGTCTGTGGGTACTCCAAGCAGTTCCCCCGCATGAACGTGATCATTAAAAGCTCAGTGATGCCCCAGGTAAAAAGCAAAGAAGAGATCCCTTCCCATCTTCTTTATCAACAGGTCTATTATGTGGAAATAAAAACACTGTTGTGGCAAATTCTGTTTAGGCTGCAGTTCTAACCACGCATGTCTCCGTTTTGAGGGGGAACCCCAGCTGGTGGCAACCAGCACAGAAGAAAATGACAGTAGGGTATCCTAGAGCATCCCAAGGCTGCATATGGCACTCCTGAAGGGTGCGTAGGCTGGGAAGACAGATGAGGCTCTTGTTCTGGCTATGTGTCCTGGCCACAAGGCTACTGACTAAATGGGCTACTGGCCAATTTACTTTCATATGATGTTTAACGAACCAAGACTCTCATTTTGTTGACTTTTGTTACAACTAACAGAACAGTAGACCTTGATTTCTTTCTCTAGATAATTTTTTTTCTTTCTTTGACATTATTTTCTTTCCACGTTTGCAGAACTGATTCAAAGTGTTTTCCAAAGTTCTCCATGAGGCAAAGGCCTCTCTGAAGGCATGTATTGTAATTCTCACTAATAGAAGATATAGGTGTAGGTTTAAATCATGCCTGGAATATTTTCTTTTGATTTGAGTGCCTCACTGTTGACAAACTAGAGGAAATTAAGCAGAGAGCCATTGCAGGGAGGGATTCTGGAGAAAGGTCTTGAAGAGCCCAACATGCCCATGGCTCAGCCACACAGCACAGGGGTGTCCGGGGGCGTGTGGACAGGCGGACAGAGCAGAGCTGTTCTTGGATCTATGTGAGGTGAAAGGGAGGACATGTGGAAAGGAGGGAGGAGTCACTGAGCTGAGGTACTTTGGGTCATCACGACACAAACTTGCTGCTCAAACAGCAACTAGATCTCAAGGTCCGACGTTCTTAGCTGTCAGAAGACATTCGCATCCATGCAGCACTTTGCAAGCAGGAGGCACAAGGCATCCCCATGTCCCCATCTGCATTGCCTCTCTCTATGTCCCAGCCTGCTCCAGAAGCAGATGTTCTTCTGTCTCACAGAGTCCATGGAAATACACAATCACAGAGCAAATACCCGGATTAAACCCTCAGCACAGACTCTGCCTCTTCTAACCATGGTCCTCAACCATCCTGTGAGCACTGACCAGCCTTCACATTGCATGTGAGGGGTGCCAAGGAGATGCCCTACAAGGAAAGGGGCAGGGGATGATACATGCCATGGTGTGTGTAACCTGTACATTAGCCTGGCATTCCTAGTTTTCCCTTTTTCTGTAAGCCCAAGTTTAAAGATTAAATAAATACCCTCATAGGCCTGAGCAGTCCCATCCTGACACGAACAAACCTAAATTTTTATATTCATCTGAAGAACTGAACAGTTCCTTGCTAATATTAGAAAGTTAAATTCAAAGACTGAAAAACAGCACCAGTTTTTAAAGGGGTTATTTTCATTCGCAAGTTTTATTATTAAAAGCTTTAAAACCTGACAGCAAAACCTAGTAGCATCTCAACAGATAATACACAGTCTGTGCTGCTTGGAGGCAACTGTGCCTCTTAACCTCCTTTCCCCGCACTCGCGGTCTCACCGTGGTGTTATCTGAATTTCTCCCAGTCATCCAGTTATCTGATGAGGGAGCTCTGAAGCTGGTACTGTTGACTTCTTAAATAATATCCAGAGCTGCTTATTGATTGCAATGTCCCCTCGCCCGGCTGAAGGGCTTGGGTGTAATCAGTGGCTCTGCGCAGTGTTACACAAGGGCTGCTGGATGCCAGGGGCAGTTCCTGCCAGCTGTCTGGCTCAAGCATCTTGTCATCAGCTGTCTGAATCCTGTTAACATCCACATGAAACCCTGTCTCACCCCGGTGGACTCTCTCCTCCCATGCTTGATGTGGACTAAGACGAAGCGTGGAGGAGAATGTGTCATTTCAGTCCCATTCCAATCCAGAACTATATAGTAAATAGGTGGTATGAAGTGGTCTCTTTGCCAACACAAGCTTGTGGAACCTGCCCTGGGCAGCCAGCACTGCTTCAGCTGGAGACACTGCCTGGGGCTGTTTCTATTCCCTGAGAAGGTCAGAAAGGAACCAAGGTCCGGCCTGATGTGCCTGGGCAGCCCCATCTGGGAAGGAGTATGGGATACCAGCACCCTGTGCTCGTCAGTGGTGCAGTGAGAAGGGAAATTTCATCTGGAAACTGTCCTCAAGAGCCGCTTTCCATCAAGATGTATGTTGAGCCACATCCACCAGGACTCCAACCTGGACATGTGAACAGGTCTGAATCAAGGAAAATTCCACAATCTAGACTGTTTATTATGAGAAATCACTCATCTACACACAGCAGAAATGATGTGCCTGTAGAACAAGTGGCAATTCTACCTGTTGCTGTGAAGGCCAGGCCAGGACCTTGAGGACACTGGCAAGATGGCCCTTGGAGGTGCAGACTGATTTAGATCAGAGAGGAGGACAAAAGATCTTGGTGTGTCTAAAGAGCCACCAATATTCAGAGCACTTGGGCACCATCCCATTGTCCTCGGTGCATTGCTGCAGGTGGCCCTACAACACTCATGACTTTATACCACATCCCAGCTCCTGGTCACTGGCCTCAGATAGTCTTGGACACCCGGCTTAGTCCAGCTGATCTCCCTGACTTTTCCTACCTCATGGAATCCTAATGTTTCCAGTGCTCCTGGCATCTACCTCTCATCTGCTTTTTTTCCTCTAGGTTGCGAGAAGGTGACAGTGAAACTGCCAGGGAGTTTACCTGGCTCCAAATTCAAAGCTTTAAGAAAAGCACCAAATGCTGCAACACAACAAAAGGGTTTTCCCCGCATGTTTGCTCTGAGAAGGCAAAAGCCTGCGGGACATAACGAGGATCATGCACACACAGGAGGCAGGCAGCTGAGTCCAGCCTCTCCCAGCATGTGCACGCTGCTAAGTGGCATAAAGGCAAAGGAGCTAAATATTAAACCCTGGCAGAGCAAGCTAGGTAAGACCTGGAGAATCAGCTTGCTAATGCTGTAAAAACTAGTAATAAAAAGCTTTTCAAATACATCAGAAGGAAAGCAAGGCCAGGACATGGTGAAGATAGAAGAGAAACGCTCTGTGAAAAAAAGGTCAAACATGAATTATCTGCATCATTATTCACAAGGAGAACTTCATGAGGTCCCATAGCAGAGCTGTTATTGAGGATGGGGCTCTGGGAAGCATTTCAAAATGGGACATCAATCAGAAAGAGGAGCAAAGCACCAGAACCAGGTGGAATTAGCTTGAGAGATTTCAGCAACCTGGTTAGAACTTGCTGAACCATTGACCCTCACTTGTCTTGTACTGGTACCAAAGACATGGGAAGGAGGTTTGTGGTGCTTCCTGAGAAGGACTTGAGAGATGATGCAGCCAGGCAGAGCCGATTTTGTACTAGATGGAGAGCAGAAGTCCTACATGGATGCCAGAAGGTTTGTAGGTTGATGCAATATTAGTTTGTTAGACTAAATGACTGTAATTGGTAAAAAATATGGAAAAAATAGACAAGTTTTCAGTACAAGAAGTTGGAAATCTACAGTCAGCACTGCAGGGCTTGTGCTTCCATGACATTGTCCACTTCACACATTTACCTCCTATTTCAAGTCTTGCTCACAGACCTACGTGTCCGGGGATGGGAAGGGCTCACTGACAGCTGTTTATCCTGCTCTGCTGCCAGCAGGTCCTCTACTGGAGCGGGTACTTCCCACTGGAGCTGCTGAAGAGGAGCTGGCACTTCGTGGCTCTCTCTCCTTCCTAATGAAATGTCCAGGTACCTGCAGCTGCAGTTTAAATTCAACATCAGAGAGCACAAGGCAGTGTACATGGGCAAGAACAAGGCTACGTAGACCTGGGCAAGGATGGACTCTAAATTAACTCATAATACTGAGGGGTGGGAGGTGGGTTCCACGTGGAACATCTCTCACCCATATGGAAGGAATTCAAGTACCCTCCAGCATGGGAAAAGTATGAATAGAGAGATTTGATAGTTGTCCATAAAACCATAAGCGGCACAGGAAAGGAAGTGCTGTTATTTCTCCCAGTAAGGAGTTGAAGTTGTCCCATGGGAAAGATCAAGTAACAGGGTTAAACCAAACTACGCAAAATCACCCTGTGGGATTCATGGCCACTGAATGCACAGAGCTCAGGTAAAGACTGAGAATCACATAAAAGCAGAACCAGACAGATTTAGGCTGGAAGATACTTCTGGAGGTCTCCAGTCTACTGGGGGAGACTGCAAACTGCAGCAGCTTGGTCAAAGCCTGGTCCAACCAAATTTTAAAAATCTCCAAGGATGGCAAGGCCACCACCTCTGGGCACTACTCTGCACGGCTCTTGCAGTGAAGAATATTTTCCTTCTGTCCACATAATATTTCCTTTGTAATTTTTGTCCATTGCCTCTTGTCCTCTCACTGAGCTCCTTTGATGTGAGTCTGGCTCCATCTGCTCTATCCCCCCACCACTCCTTTCAGTATTGGAAGGCAGAGATTTGTCCCTCTCCCAAAGTCTTGTCTTCTGCAGGCTGAACAAGCCCAGTTCCCCTTGACAGTCCTGATGCAACATGTGCTCCAGCTCCCTGACGATTTTGACTGCCTTTCTTCACCCTGTGGATATCTCTGTTGCAGTGAGGAGCCAGAGCAGTGCTCCAGATATGGTCCCACTAGTGCCAGCTAGAGGAAAATAGTCACTTCACTGGAAATAGTCACTTCCCTCAAAGTGCTGGCTTTGCTCTTGTTGATGCAGCCCAATATGTACATAGTGGAAGGACAGGTCCATACAACGTCATGATCCTGAATGAACCTACGATCTCAGGAAGAACCTAATCTACTGATGGAAAAATGCTGATAAAAGATTCCTATCCACTTTCCCTAACTCTCTCCATGCACCCATCTATTGCTGTAAGATTGCAAGCAGCAGCTCAAGTCAGGTAAGAGATTTCTGAGGGAGAGATCAAAGATCTGCCCACAGAGCAAGCGTCTGAAACCCACAAGCAGGGGGATGCAGTCATGATCTCCAGTTGTGTTACTCACTCGTGAGTCACAGGCAGTGCAAATTAGCACGTCACTTGGGTTCTTTGCTCTCTAGGTTCATTTTCTTAAGTGTTTCTATGGACATTGAGACTGTCCTGCTCCAAGAAGCTGGATGCACCACACAGTGGAGTCTTCATGGGTTCTGGGTCTCCATGGGCAAATGGGTGCGGGTCTGTGGCATTCTCCTGACATCTGTGTAATGGTGAAATGGTGTCTGAGCTGAGGGCCTATCCCAGACTACACTGAGCTGTAAAAACACGTTTGTATGTCATGGCACCACCCAGAAGTACCCAGCACCATGGGACATCAGAGGTTTGAAGGCTGTTACTGGCTTTCCAAAGTGACTGGGAAGTTCCCTGGTCATTGAAAAATCTCTACAGATGTGGGCAGAAGGGTGAGGGATGACCGGCTCTGCTCCTATGGGGAGCACTGGGCAGTTCATTCTCATGGACTGGGAATGTCCCAGTTGTCCAGGGTCCAACTATAGAGGCCAGGACCACTGATGCAGCCTCGAGAACAAAGCCTCAGACCCAAGAGGCTACATCAAAAAGCCATCCTGAAGGACGGCGAGGCTGTGCTGAAAGGCGCCAGCACAAACCACAAGAAAGCCAGGCTGGGCACTGTAGCACTTTGAGTTTGACAATTAATGCATGCAAGCCACTGAATTATAGGCTGGAGACACTGGGAGTCCAAATGGCAGCTAACAAGCATTGTTGATTGGCTTTCCGGAGACCATGGAGACACAGATGCTTATTCTTAGAGAGATGGATCCCACAGGGATTGCAGCAGACACAAGAGTCTCTCTCTCTGCAGCACTCACATCCTCTCAGTCTTGACATTGGCAGCAGTCATGATTCCCCTCCCTCGGGTGGTTCAGAGGCGAGGATGCAGGGAAAAGGTGGCAATCAGCCCTCACCCTGGTGAGTTTGTTCAGTCTCAAATGTCTCAGCTAACTTTACATCCTTCCTTTATAGCACAGACCACCATCCAAGCCATACCAGGGCATGGCTTGCCCTTCCGAGTTGTGGGCTGTGAGGCTAGCAGGTGCCACAGAGCTCAGAGGATGCTGTTGCAGTAGCAAATCTGGAGGTGCAGATAGAAAAGGTGAGGTGGGATATCTGGGTTTCCTTAGGACAGATCAGTGATGCAGACAAATGACCACAGCATCAAGAAATCTCTCAGAAACTTGAAATGGCCATTGCTGTGCAAACTCTTGTGCGTGTCTTGATTCCAGAAGCGTGAGCCAGTGCAGGGACGTTTTTATAGCCAGTGCATGCTTCCCGTCACACAAGCAATTAATTGTTGTAATTATTTCAATCCTCAGTTTGCTCTCCATCTTGCCAAAGCAGAGGCCATGTGCTTCTGCCCTTCCTTTCATCTCCACTCTGGCTTTTTCTTCAGTGCATGCAATTCCCTGGTTATTTCTGTGTTTGTGCTCTCCAGGACACAGCCGGGCCCGTGCCTGCTGCAGGGCAGCTGCAGCATCGCGAGGAGCAGCCAAGGGCGACCGGGTGGAAAATCCCAGCCCAGCTCCAGCACCTCCACCTCAAGGCAGCCCTGTGCAGATCGGCACCCTGGTGACTGCATCACCCCGGGGAGCTTGTCGGGTGCACACAGGAGAGCAAGAGGAACCGGTTCACAGCTGGATGAGAGCAGAACCCCCTGGGCCGTGCAGGGCAGCCCAGGGACTTGTGTGGCTCCTGCGGTGGCCGTGACACAGATCAAGGACTCCCCCAAAGGCTCTCACCACGGGTGAATAAGCGTGACTCTAACAAAGCATTTGTATACCAACTCAAAAGGCAAACCCCCATATCCTACCAATAAAATGCATGACTGGACATATGAAACAATATGAAGATACTTGAGCAGTGCTGAAAGGTGGGTTTGTGATGCCGGCACAGGCTTTTTGGGAACAGGGAGGTTGATGTCCTGGGAGTCGCCCAGGGAGGAGGTGAATGTCTGTCTTCCGTGCCCATCACCCCTCTTTAGGCAATGTTGGAAGACTGGTTGAAATCCTATCTCAGCTGGATACACAACAAAGACCTTCTCCCACCTCCAGATCTAAATCACACTTAAAATCTTGCCTTGATCTAACTTATTGTTTCCAACTTTGCAATTATCATTAAAAAAAAAGCAGTTAGAAATGCATGGAAGAGAAATGAGATGGTGGTACCTAACCAGGACAGACCTCTTGGGACACACTGAGCCCTGGTGCTCCCGGAGGTGACAGGACTCTGCTGTGCTCTTCACAGCGCTTTGCTTTCCTGTCCTCACAGATCCAAGGCATCTGCAAGCAAATTCACACCCTGTGCTATGTACTTCCCTCCAGTGGATGCTCTAATGGTGTTTAGCTGGGCAGTACAAACGCATGCTTGTGTTCCTGTGCATCCTTGTATAAAGCAACAGAGGCTGCACTGTAACCAGAGGTTTGACCTGCCCGGAAAATACATTTTTTCTTTCGTTTTCATAGTGAGAGAGGAAGATGCACCCTCTCCACCTCCTTCTCTGTTGACAAATGACATCCCACATGCAGGTATTGGAAACTCATTATTTTTTCCATAGCAGGAGTGATAGTCTCAGAAGCAGAGTTTCCAAACTACTTGGGGTAATAATTATATTATTTTTGGATGTCAAAGTTCCCTTTAAAAGTCACAAGGACATTTGATCAAAGCTAAAAAAGTGCTGGATTTGGCAATGTGGGCAAAGGAGAAAGATCCCAGCTAGCACGGATAAATCAGGCAAGGTGATTATTCCTAAGAAGATGTAATTCAGACAGCCTGATGTTACAGTATTTCTTGGGATAGGCTGACTGAAAGGAGTTCAGGAATCTGAAGTATGGGTGATGAGAAATTATCTTCAAAGCAGCATATTCACTTTATTGAGAACAGTGGTAAGGTGCCCATAAATCTTTCTAAGAGCATTTCAGGTACTTTTATGATTCTTGCATGAGATTTATTGCATATTTTCAGAAAAAAAAATAATTTAAAAGGACATTGTCAAGTACTTTTTATGGTTTTTATTTATTTTTTAATCTCCATTGTTTGCAAAGCCCTTCTCAGAGCTGGAAAATGCAATTCTGCCCTGTTTCATCCAGCAGACAGTGAATTTTTCTTTCTCTCTGGCATGCTGAACAGAGGCAGGTGCATCTCAGGCTCTGACTTCAGCAGAGCCCTGGGGAAGGGAGTTATGTGTCTCCTGCAGACCTCGCCGAGAAGCTTGGGACATGCCACAATGACCAGGCACTTAGACTTCAGTTCAGGGTTAAATTTCACCACGGGAGGATAGGAGCTTCCCAGGTGTATATAAAAGCCCATTTTTCAGTGCTGCTGAACGACTCCGTACAGACCTGGACTAGCCCAAAGGTCTGCTTGGGGAAGCTAGCAGATAAGGCAAGGATCTGCAGAGGTTGTTCTACCAGAGCGAAATTGCCTCAGTTTTGGGCCTGTAGGAGAAAGCTTGACTTTAAACTGACTACATAAGGACATTGGGACTCTCAGCATTACAAAACCAGGGTCAAATTATACCCAGCAGATATATTCTCCAGTCCTAGAACTTTCCCAAATCTGCAGAATTTGTTGCCAGAAGCACGACCCTGGAGCTCTGGCTGCTGAAGCACTGTTTAGAAAGCCTGCAGCTACTTACCCTTCCCTGACTTTCCTCTTATACCTTCGGAGACCCGTTCAGGTCCAGCAAATCCTTGCTAACATCACCTCCAAGGGGCTGTGCAGAGAGGAGACCATTAAAAACAACAACCAGAGAGGTCTTGGTTGTTCCTCCTTTGTCGTCATCACTGGACTCTCCATTTTTTTCTCACCTCTCTCACACACAGTGTGTTTCATTTTGGTGCTTGTTATTGCTTCAAATGCTTTATGAAAAAAAAAACATAAAAGTATATAAGAAATTAGCAGCAGTTCTCTTAAGTGGGAGCTTGTGGGAACAAAGCCGCAAAGATTCTCGCTTGAGTGATGATGAGGGAAGGAAGCAAGAGAGCAAGACTTATTTTTCAAGTGTCCAGAACTTCTGTTTTATCAGAGACAATGTGACCCTGAACATCAGAGTTTTCAAGACTTGTTCCAGAAGGACAGTGGTTTTCATGTGAAACCTAAATGACAATGGCTTTTCTATCTCCAGTTGTCAAAGGCTAAAGATATGGTGTGGTCCCAAAAGAAAACTGCAAGTGGGAAACCACTCGTGCTATCGTGCTATAGGCCGTGCATTTTTCTGCAAACTATTTCAGAGCAAAGCAGAGGAGTTGCTCTCAGCTTTGCATGAACTATCTCCAAGGAGGATGCTTTTTCTTCAGGATAGGTTTTTCTCTAAACCAGTCTGCAATGGACCTTGAAAGATATTTCTTGGGATACCCTGGTTTCTCGCACAAGGAAAGAGAGTGAGTTCTACTTTGACCACCTTTGTGTCAGCCCTAGGGGTTCTGTGTCAACGAAATAAATTGCAGTAAAAAATGCCCCAAATCTCGCTCATGGCTTTCTTCTTTTCTTAGGGCACCAAGGTGTCAAATTCTCTCAGCTAATCAAAGACGGAGTTTTTGTGATCTCTGCGTACCCAACCCACTTTTGTCGATGTGAAGAGCTGGTCCTGATTCATTTTCTTTACGTGCTTTGTTTCGTAACCCAATCTTGCTCAAATCCTCCTAACACAAGAGCCCAGGAGCTTGTGGCATGAATTTACCAAGCAAGGGAAGTCTCTCTTTGGAGTAAAAATCACAGTAGCTAAAAAGCTTCCTCTGCAGGTTCATGGGTTTGTTTATTTCTGTTGCCTTTTATCTAGTAACTGATCTATTTTCTTGCATTTTTCACAGTGCCATTGGAAATTGAAGCTCACAGTGGGCTCAGCAATTAGTGGTAGCACAGAAATATAAGGCAAAAACAAGTATTGCTAATGAGCTGACACATTAAACAATGAGTCACACTTCCATAAGGAGCCCAAATCGAGTTATAACCCTAAATAAACAAGCTGTGAGAAACAGTTTACAAAATATGAATGTGTTACTTATTTAACTGCTGTTGAGAAGCTGTGATCTGAACCCTGAGATGTATTTAAATATCTGAAACAAATATACAACGTATGGCTTCTCCGATGCACCCAGCAGAGACTGGCGTGCCTGGGCTGGCCAGGTGGTCGGAGCGTAGGTCCACGCTCCACGGCGGTGGCAACCTCCATCCCTCATCCTCTTCTGCTGTGTGAGGATAGAACCTGGACAAGGTGTTGCAGGTGGGAATGCCCCAGGGGGTTGATAAGGGTTCTCTGCTCCTCGAGGAGCTGCCGCTTGTGGCTCTCGGAGATGATGGAGACGGGAGTATCTGAGGCACTAGTGTTTGCAGCGAGTCATCGCATCAGGCAGAGCCCAGTCACTTTTCATCTGGGGACAAAAAAGTAAAAAAAGAAAAAAATGGCTATTGATAAACCAAAATAGAAACTTCCTTCTATTTTTTTTTTCTACAGCAAAAGGAAGAATTTTGAGTTCACCTGACAGAATTTCTACAACTCCAAACTTCTTTTTTGCATCTTTTATCCTCTTGGATTTCCTCTCACCTTTTTAGCATGGTCAGTTAGAAAACAAGATCAGTCTTTCAGAATTGTAAAAGGGGAACTTTTTGTTTTCTTCTCCCTGCTTTGCTTTCAACCAAAAGGATCTACCAAAGTGCAGCCAAATTACATAACAGCCCCCTAAAACCACACCGAGAATTTACTATTTCTGGAAACAGCCACTGCAGGCCTGGTGTTAGGGGGTCATGTGCTCATGCACGGGGGATGTCACTCCAGGTCCCTACCACTTTGCCATTTCTTGGGATGTCCCACCACAGGGTGAAGCCTGTGACATTTGCCTCTCCTGGATCTGTGCATGAGGTGTGCAAAGCCATGAGCAGCTGCTCCTGAACTCAAAATACTGCATATTCAAGAGTCTAGTTTCCACCTGTGCCCTGGAAGAGATGGAGAACATTTCTATGGACATCCTGTGCTCCACTGCTTGGTCCCTCAAGAAGCAAGGACTGTCATCTCAAAGTCAACCGTGGGCGCTTCACCTCCTGCGTGTGCACAAAGCCTTCCTGGAGCTCAGCTCTGCCAGCAACAACACGATTCATGCGATGGGAGAACATCCATGGAAGGTGTATCAGCTTCAGCACTCACCCCTTTACCTACCAGTCTTTCTGGGCCTTTGCAATATCTCAGAGCCACCACGAGCAAGGGCTGAGCGCGGCTGGAAAGGGTAGGTCTATTTCTGAGTGATGAGGAGCAAAGGAACCCAAGCGGTGCTGTGTCCCACATCAGGGTCTGCTAGAGGCTGGATGACAGAAGTGTTCCCTTCCCTCCTGTTTAAAGGCCTTGGAGGAGCCTGGGGAGATGACACAGGCTGAGACGGGCTGATGTATAACCCTGGTGAAGGCAGCATACAGAGAGAAGAGGGTATTTATGGCACAGCAGGGACTGCGTGTATGTTGGAGAGGGGCCAATGTATATCTTAGACCAAGAACAGTGACTGGAGACAACAGATGAACGGAGCAAGCACATAGACACTCAGTTAAGGCAAAATAAAGCAAGAAGCTCTTCTCTGCCCTCCAGCCCAACACCACCACCACCACAGCCATGGCAATCGCTGCAATGCAACCAGGAGAGGAGGAAAATGGATTAAAGAGACTGACCGCGGAGTTGCACCGTCTGTCCCTCCTGCATGGTGAAACCCTGCCCTGCCGGGACCTGCTGCACTGAGACATCTTCATCAGAAACCAGGTGGGTGCCCACACCAGCCCAGTCTCGGGCCCCTTCTGACCTGCCGGTGTGCCAGATTCACCTTTCCTTCCTGCGTTCAGTTTCCCAGTGACTGCAATGTTGGCTCTGAGTTTTGCAACCATCACAACAGGGCTGGTTCGGGTCTTCTGCCCCAAGAGTGAGTTCAGAGATGTGGTCATGTCTAAGATCTTTCCCATCCCCTTGCTGGCATCCTATCCTCTGCTATACCAGCCTCTTCCAGAGCCCTCCAGATGCTCCCACCTCTCCATACCTGCTCTGCTGGCACTAGAGTGACAGTCCTCAAGACACAAGTGGAAAAAGTATTAGGACAGACTCCTGGCCTGACAAGGTGAAGAGATTTTAGAAGTGTATTTGAAATAAAATAAATCCTAGTGACGGCAAAGGGCACTACTAAACAGAGATGGTAAAATTGCTCATAACAAGAGAGAAGAGGCAGACATGATCAATGAGTATTTCTGTTCTGTATATGTGGAAAGAAGCACTTGCAACATGCAAGGACAATGAAGTGCTCTTCAGCCTCTTTGTATCCAAGGAGAATGTCAAACAACATCTACATGGGACAAACATTTTAAAATCACCCTAAAAATAATAGTAATCTCGATATTCAGTCTAATTTCACACATCAAGAGTCTGAAAAGAGCTGGCTGAGAGTTTCTGCAACCCTCTAGTGTCAATGTTAAATGATTTCATGACCGGGAAAATGAGATAAATCACATGGGTCAAGTCCAGAGCTCAGACTCTGCCTGGTCCCTAGATACATCAGATCACAGACAGGACTCAGCAGTTGCAGAAGAGATGCAGCTTCGGAAAGTCTGCTCAGTAGAACTGGTGTCTGAAGGGAGAACTGCTCTCTGCAGAGGCTTGTTCCCTCTCATTATTCATAATCTCTCCACTAGGTATCTTGAAATGAGTGTTTGATACTAGGTTTGATGGCACCAGTCTCAAAATGCTACCCCAAAGAATCTCAATTCAGGGGGTCTGGAGGAGCTCTGAAGGCATAACACTAAGTTTTATGCTGCCTACACTTTCCCCGACTGTCTGGAGGTAGCTAGAGTTCATCTTTTGCACAAATATAATATTGCAAAATCAAGACGGTAGGAGGTCTAAATCAGTGCTTTCCATCTGCAATGGTAGCAGGGGCTTGTAGGGATGACCCAAACAGCACAGGTGCAGCAAATGTTGCTGTTCTTCAGGGAGACCAAGGGAGAACCAAGATGATGCAGGATGGTGGTTTCCTCGGAGCTCATCTCTCCCACTGCAGGTCAGCAGGGAGAATCAGGCACTTGAAGCGGTGCGTTGTCTGTCCCATTCCACACGATGAGCCCAGGATAAGCTAATTCATGTCCTGGAAGTGCCCTTTAGCCTCAAAAGTCTTTAAAGGACCATGGGTGAGAAGCCCAAAAGACACATATATGTGAAGCAGATGTTTGACCACTTCTTTCTCTCTGCTTTCTCTCTTTCTCTCCAAAAAAGAAAAAAAAAAAAAGAAAGAAAGAAAAGAAAAAGAAAGGCATTAGAGTGGCTAGACTGTGCACAAGGAAATCTCCATTTAAACCCCTCACCATCTCTAACAAGGTCAGCAGCAGATGCTCAGAGAATCAAGGCAGGCACTGAGCCATCCATAGTATTTTTACCAGCTTCTGACCATTGATGATTCAAGGGCTCCCGAGGTAGCACATAGCATTTGGGTCCGTCCGGCAGGTCCCATGGCAGTCATCAGTGGCCCTGTCCTCCAGGAATTTGTCTAACCCAAAGGCCTTTCCAGATGTTTGTATTTTCGGTCCTCATGACATTGTGTGGCAGGGAGTTTCAGAGATTCAGGTTGCTGAAGTACCCAAGTGCCGTACTGGGTTATGGTGTCCATATTTTATGGAGGTTGTGGAAAACTTGCAGAAGGTGAGGAAAGAGTCAGGGAAATAATACAAATACTGGAGAAAACACCTTACAGGGGAACACTTAACAAGCACAACTCAAAAGAAAATGTAGAAAAGCTGTAAGAAGCTGTCTGGGGCTTATATCTCAGCAGTCTGCAGAGGCAGGGTCCATACCAGGCTAGATACAGCTATAACCACTTTGACTAAGAAGCAAGGAACACATTTTCAGTGCAGGGAAATTTTAACTACAAAACGGGGTACTCCATCTGGTGATGCTTCTGCAAAGATATTTCAGCTATGAAATATGGGCTTAAGCCACAGAACAATGTAGGAAACCCTCTGATCCAGAAGGCTTTGGAGACCAGACCTTACAGTTTCCAGCTTGTGATAGTCAATTCCACAGGACTAGCCCAAAGATCCTTAAGAGCAATCAAGAAGAGCCACAAGTTGCCAACAGGACTTACCTATCCAAGAATCTGCTCAATGATGGCTCACATCAGAACAATCTTAAGCCACCAGATTTAGATGGTTCAATGGTGTCTTCAGTCTTTGAGCTCCATGAGTCATGGGCCCTTCCCCATGGCCAGCAGCACCTCTTCCTGCCTCAGAGCCTTCCCGTAAGTATCTCTTGCCAAGGGCCAGGATCATGGGATCCACATCTGGGCCAGGTTGTCCCTGTCTCCAGCAGTTCAAGCCATTATTGTACGTCAGCCCTTGTTCCTGCATGCGAATTGTTAAAGAAGGACAAGGAGACATTGCAGAGGCTGGCAGGGATTTGCCATGTCCTCACATGGTGCTTCTCCATAGCATTGTCATTCCTGCCCAAGATGTCTTGAGGCAAAGCAAACATGGGAACATGTCCAAACCCTGTGGGGTTGCGGGTGTGCAGACAGTGCTGCCATACACGGACTCCTTGTACTCACCTGTTTCAGCTGCTCTCGTTATCTCTCTCCTGAAACCTCTCTGGGCATGTCTTCCTGGCCAGCACTTGCCTAGCACATTGCACAAGAGGCATTTTCTTCTGCCTCCTCCGAGAGCAGAGGCAATGCGTGACCCTGCAGCCAAGCCAAGTAAATCAGGGAATCAGGGCAGCCGTGCTCTCGTCTGCAGCACACCGAGCCTGTGTCCTGTGCTGGACACGCAGTCTGCAGAACCACATTTCTGCTACGGTCAATCACTGTGAATGAATGATGCACTAGAGAAATCCTAATCAGCCTCCAGGAAGCAGATGAAGTGGTAGAACTCCCCAGGGGAAGATCAGTGCCAATCTTGCGCGTTAGCGGTGATGAAGAGAAAGAGGATGCTCAGAAAGGATGGTCATGCTGAGTGTAGGAAAAGGGTAAGTTCAGCACAGCTTGTTCGCGCTCTCTCCCTGCACCAGCAGTCTGTGCAAACAGGAACGTAGGATAGCTGCAATGTTGCTGGGCACAAACCACCTCCCAGAGAGACACTCCGAGCCTGCTTGCCAGGTCCCTGGTAGTCTGAGCTGTGGGAGAAACATCTTGGGCCTGTCTGATGGCTTCCCTCCTGCAGGACACGGTCACCAGCCCTACCCAGGGTGAGAGTGCAGGGTGCCACAGAGCTGAGCTGTGGCTTCATGCACAAAACCCATCTGGGGATGGGGATGGGGAAGGGGCATCAGGGGAGAGCCCTCCTCCCTACCAAGCAAGCAGCACAAATTTCAAGAGGGAGGTTCCGAGCCCCACAGCTGTCCCTGGCCTTGGCTTGCAGCCTGTTCCCATCCCAGGCACCACAGATGCTCTCAGCTGCACTGAGGGAATGCAGGGGTCAAGCACAGGGATCAGTTCGAAAGATGGACCTTGGATTCCCAGCCCTGCCCCCTCAAGATGCTTCCTGAGAGTCTCCCCCGTGTCCAGCAGGTCTATCCGGTGCCCAACAGGAGGATGGTCCTTGACCAGATGCTCAGGGGACACGGGAAGGATGCCGGCCCTCTTGTCTGCACTGTTACCACTGGTGCTGGGACGGGCTGTGCGTGTTTGCAGGGCTGGCTCGATGCAGGTGGAACAGGGATTAGGAACAACATGAAGCTCTGGATATTTATGGATTCAAGAATACCCCCAGGACAGCCGGAACCCAGCAGCTCTGAGAGGTGCCGCCCACGGCGCAGTTTGCAGCTCTTCTCAATCTCCTGTTTCTCTTCTCTACTAGAAATCTCTTTCCCAGTAGGAATGGGAAAACCGATGCAGCAGGCAGACCTCATCTTCCAGGTCGTTTTATCTCCCAGACATCCATAGGCTCCTCTAGGGCTGCTGTAGCAGCCGGCAGGACCCATCGATGGTATCCCAAGACCTGAGCCAACAACTTTCCATGGCTCCCTGGTGCCAGGCAGGCACCAGGATTACTGCGAGGGTGACTCCGGCTGGTGGTATTTTTAACAACCTTCATTAGTTTCCAACCTGCCCACTTCCAAGCTCTCTTTTCCCCTTCGGGCAATTTCTCTTTTCCTCTTGCCGCAGCCAGTGCTCCCGCTGGAGAGGGGCTGTGCTCGGGCTCCCAGGCGGCAGGAACTCGCAATCAGCTCCAAGGCTGCACGAGGCACCTCATCCCCATGTCGTAAAACACCCTCCGCCGCATCTCCGAGCAAACAGTGCAAAGCGCTCGCCACGGGCAGCCTACCTCTGATAATTACTTCGGCATACACCTTGGGTCTTAAGTACACGGTTAGAAACAGATCAGTGTGAGACATCTCCTTAAGTCTCATCTGGGAATCGCTGCTATCAACGAGTCCTGCTTCCCCAGTCAAAGATGATTTACTCTGATCTGCTCTATTGATTTTATTGTGGGAAATGTGGTGATACCTAGAGAGAGAGGGAGACAGAAATTTGACTTATGGGAGTGTGTGCGGAAGACTCCAGTCCCCACCGCAGCGCCTGCCTTTTTTGCATCTGTACCAGAATTATTTGTAGTGTTTTATGCACCCATCTGCTCCCTGCATGCTCTCTATAAATCTCACTGGCTCTCACACACACACACATGTTTGCTTTCCATGTAGATTACTTATGATGAGAGTCTAATTAGACCCGGGGAAGCCTGCCTACAGAGTGAGCCTGGGGAGAGCTTAATTAAAGTCAATGGAGAAAATTATAGGTGAAAAAAAATTAGGGCAGCAAGGAAAAAAATATCAGGAAAGAAACCAGGGGAAAAAAGAAGGAGCAGTGAAGTGACAGGAGCAGCACAGGGTGTGTGGGGCTGCCCGGGCCTGGGAGCCATCACTGGAGATGACAGGGCTGGAGGCCACGGTGCTCCATGTGTCGTGAGTTCTCCTGGTCTCATCTATGTCACTTGTCTTTGAGTTGGGCACATGCGAGACGTGTGATGCCTGAACCGTGTCCCTCATGTCCCCCCATTCAGGATGAGGAGACAGAGGGGACAGACGCTCATTCCTATCTGGCAATACACTGCCCATGCATAAATTAGCAGCCAGTCTGCAGGGTGATGAGGAACCCAGCCTAGGAGGGGAGTGGGGATGGCAGCGTTCACTCAGTCTGACCCCCACATGGCACCAGATAGAGCACCCCCAGGTTATGTCACCCTCCATGCCAACAGGGAGCTATTTTCCCGCCTGTGGTAATGATAGTACGGAGTCCTGTAGCTTCTGGCTGAGGTAGAGCATCTCTTTTAGAAAGCCTTGATTTAAAGACCACAAATGATGGAGAATCCGCCACATCTCTTGGCAAATTGCTCCAATGGTTAATTATACTCCCTGTTTAAAACATGCATCTTATTTCCAATTTAGGTTTTTCTAGCTTCAGCTTCCAGCCATTGAATCTCATTAGGTTTTTATCTGCTAGATTAAAAAACCCTCCATTATCAGAAATCTCCTCCCTCTGTAAGTATTTATAGACTATGATCAAGTTGCCTCTTAACCTTCCTTTGATAAACTAAAGAGACCGAGCTATTCCGTCTCTTCCTGTCAGCCAGGAGTTACAAACTGCCAATCATACCTGCAGGTCTTTCCTGAGCCTTCCTCTGCCCTGGATCAAGGGTCTCATTCCCTGGAAAGGGGCAGATAAGGAGACAATAGGTTGGATGATGCTGTTTGCAGAAGGAGCACCGAGACTGACAGTTGTGCCATTGCACTTCTGCAAGGGGTCTCGGTGTGGAAAAGATCCGTTCTGTGCTTGGTGCTGCAAAAACACAGAGAAGGTCTCTGTACAAAGAGACTTCAGAGGGACAGAGCAGGATGGGTTTTAGAAATGGGAATAAGTAGTTAGATTTGATGAGCTAGCAAAAGCTAAGCCGGGAGGAAGATGTTCCAAAGAGAGGCATGATATAGGGAGAGCATTGGCTGGGTAGATGTGGACACTGCAGCATTTTGGGGTGGCAGGAGGTTCAATATCACAAGAACGCTGCTGCTCTAACAGGGCTGCACGTCAAGGGGAGCAGGGTGAACTGTGCTTGTGCAGATGTGCTGAAAAACCCTCTGTGAGTGTCCACATGGCCAGATCCAGGTGTCTGCCAGCGCTGTGGTGGGCAGCTCAGGATCGTGCAGCTCTGGTAGGTGCAGAAGGGAATCCTGCCAGAGGAGTGAGCAGCTCCGCCAGGACTGTCCTGTCTGGGACACTTGGCATCTGCTTATCCTCAGGCTGAAGCATGATCAGAGATGTCTTGTACAGAGGCAGGACAGGCCAAGTGATCATTACAATAGAGATCCAACCTGACACTTGGCCTCCAGAGCAGCACTATCATGTTCCATCCCAGCAGACAACTCAGTCTCCTGGCTGCGAGCTGTCCCCCTTCCTAAGGGCTGTACTGCAGGGAACAGGCATCTTAGCAGGTCTGCTCCTTCTTCTTCTCTGCGTTGCACGGCATTAAATCCTCTTCCACAGCAATCTGGGCTGAGAAGAGGCTTTCCTAGAAAGCAGGAACACAGATGTGCTCCTGCCTACAAAATGCAGCTGTGGTTTCCAGCATTCCAGTAGGTTTGACGTCATCCCACTGGCTCACAGCTGGAGCAGCAGGGCAGGGTTTGCCCAAGTCCACCTGCTCCGCACGGCAGAGCTGAGCACAGACCTGGAGGACGGAGATCTCTTGGCAGCATCCATTGCCCTCGCAGCAGGGATGTGTTCCTCGGCCTGCAGGATAGCAAGAAAAGCAGGATCCCCATTCACACACAGCCAGCGTGCGGAGCGGGAGCGTGTCTCCATTCCTGGAAAGACTCCTCACACCCACAGCCACAGACCCTGGCTCCTCTTAGCTCGCGTCAGATATAATAAGGCAGACAAGCCCCCCCGGTACGGCCAGCACACACTGTGTGGTCTCCCTCTGGCTTTAGGCTCCCAGAATTTCTTTCTCTGTCTGAGCAATGTCAGGCTGAATCAAACTAAATAGATCCTGATGGAGGAAAACTGCAGTTAAGTGGGCTGGCTGATTGCTTGCCTTCTTTTTATTTTGCTCTCTGACTTGTTACAGATAGAAAACTAGCACGGAAATGTACTGCCAGGGCCTTGGTCATGGTCAACCTCTCTTTCATACGGTCTTCCTTGAGCCTGGTCACACTCGTCCTCCTGCAGCCAGGCTAGATACCAGGACAAGAAGCCACCCCACTCCCAGGAGGAGGGTCAGCACCTTCAAACTACAAAATGAAGCTTATCTCACCATTCCCCAAATCTGGAATAATCCCCCTTTCCAGAAGACTCAAAGTCCTCCCTGTCCTGTCCACAGCTGACCTGATGTGTGCTTCTCCAAGGAGCAGATGAAAAAACAAGGAAATGACCCAGTGGGAGGCAGAATTCATCCCATGGACAGGCCGTGCTAATAGCCAAATACCGGGGAGGATAAAGATGAGCCCTACATCTTTGTGGAGTGACCACAGCGCATGATCTCACTGTACATCTTGTGATGTTTGATGCTATATTCACATAGCCTCTGGTCCTGGCATCATGTGAGCAAAGGGGAGTCTTGGCTCTCTTTCAGCCGTGCAAGTTTCTAAAGCACATGATGGTGGAGACTGCCTGCAAATGGGATGATGAAAGCATCTTGAGAAGCCAGGAAGCACTCCAGTAATTGTTTTCAAATCTTCTGATTTTTGAGCTAGTCTTATGATTCTGGGGAAAGGCCAATTTGTATTTTCCCTTGTTTGGGAGCTATCATCCAAATCACTGTCCAGAGCACCTGTTACGCAGCATGCAGCAATCCTGATATTGAAAAATTCTAGCTGATGGAAAACAGTGACTAGCAGAGAGCTGCTTTCAGCACTGGCCTTTCAAGAATGCCTGAAAGAGTGACAAAGTGGATCTGCAGACAGAGGTGTTGGACTAAAAAGCATGACAAGGTACAAAGCAGAATTTGATCATCTCGAAGGAACACCCACACATGTACACACAAAATGTTTCCAATGTGAGACGCATATGCTTCAGTAAAGACCAAGCACAAAAGATCATGCCAATCTACTAGGCTAAAGAGATGCCAAGACTTCAAGTTTAAAAATATACGTCATAGCTTTGGAACTGTTAAACACCATCCACAGACATGCTCTGCCTGAGATTAGACAGTCTGTGCTGTCCTACACTGGTCAGACAAGATTGCTGATAGCAAAGATAAATCCTCTATTTGTGACCTCTGCAGCCAAAATAAGGAGCAGAACTCAGAAACACCACATAGACCCATAAAGTTTGAGGGCGTCTTTGATCCAAAGTGAGCACAGATCTGCTGGATTTGACAGAGAAAATTGCTTCTTGTTAGAGGAGCATGACTCAAATTCTTTGAAATGGCTGTGACTGGAAACACATCAAGTAGAAATGCAATTTTCCCTCAGAGTTTGCTCACTGTGGATTTCTAGAGGCATTGAGGACAACAGAAAAGCACATACGATTTCTGAGAGGTTCAGTTCAACAGTTCCTGCTGGTGTATCAGCTCAGGTTCACACATATCGTACATAGTCAAATGCGCTGGAAGTGAAGTGCAAATGGCAGCACCAAGTAAAACCTCCAGCCCTGAGCTGCCACCAGGGCTGGTGCTTGCGAAAAGTCCATCCTGGGGAGCTTTAGAATGATACTATCAAGACTAGCAGAAATGTGCTATTTGTAGACCTCTTTCCCCAGAATGATTATTCTAGTTTATTCCAGATGTCTGTGTGCTCTTCCCAAAGCACAGGAATTTCTAAATCTTGGGTTTTGTCTCTCCCTTTTCCTTGTCTCCCTTGCCATATTTTCCATTTTGCCTTCTTGGAAAAGGAGGAGATAAAATCCATGGAAACTATTAGATGATTAAAAATTGAGATTATTCTGAAATGCTTCATTTTGTGAAGCAAAATGGGGCCAAACTCTTCTCGATGGTGGCCAGTGACAGGACAAGGGGTAATGGATTTATATTCATACACAGGCAGCTCCCTCTCCATGTGAGGAAGAACTTCTTTGCTGTGAGGGTGCCAGGGCCCTGGCCCAGGCTGCCCAGAGAGGCTGTGGAGGCTCCTGCTCTGGAGATCTCCCAACTCGCCTGGATGCCGCCCTGTGCCCCTGCTCTGGGTGTCCCTGCTGGAGCAGGGCTTGGACTGGATGATCTCTGGAAGTTCCTTTCAACCTCAACCATTCTGTGTGATTCTGTGATCACAAAGTCAATGGGTGCCAATGAGCATTTCAGGTTACAANGTGATTCTGTGATCACAAAGTCAACGGGTGCCAATGAGCATTTCAGGTTACAACAGCTAACCTCAGTTTGTTCCATGATCACCACAGTGGGAGAGCAAGGAAAAATGCCGGGTGCAGAGTGGGAATCAGACACATCCAGGGGCGAAGAGGAAGCCACCAGCAGACTTCCGAGGTGGCACCATGTTGTCTGGCCAGGAAGCAGAGACACCGTCTTGATGCTCAGGCTTGAGCACCTCATCCAAGTGTGTGTGCAGCTACCACAGCTCCCGGGATATCTCAGACAGACCCTTTTGTAACAACGATCTCTGCCATATGAATGGTAATGGCAAATATAGCCTGGTCTCTGCCCAGCCCCTTCAGCATCTACCTGCACATCAGACCATAAGCCCAGGCTTAAACATGTCCACGAGAGAATGGGAGCGTCTTGTCATCATTTCTTCTAGCACTGAAAGGCCATTAACATAATTTAACAAACTCAAGTTTGCTTCCGCTGCTACGAGGATATTAGAAAAGTTTAGAGAGGCCCAGTGTTGTCTGTGAAATGTCTCTCCTCTCCTAAACAGGAAGAGTCTGTATTTCTTGTGGTAGGGGACACCTCTTTAGGCATCATGTTGTAGCACAACAGGAGGGCTCTGTCTCCATTGCCTGGTTATGATTTTTGCATCAGAAATGGATTATAGCACTAAATGAAACATGAAGCATGGTCTTTGAGCAGCTTGGGAGCACGCACTGGAAATCAAGCCCTCTGCATGTGCAGAGCTGTGGGCAGCAGCCTCTCCTGCTCTGGCAGCAGAAGCTAATCAGCACTGATTAAACCGAAGCTGGATTTTGCGAGAGGCTTTTAAAAAACCTGAATGTCAGGCTGCTGCCCAACGCTCCCACCTTCAGACCATTAGACTGAGTTTTCACATGCCTGTGACCTTCCCATAGCCGAGCCCAGGATCCCCCAGATTTGGGGTTTCTGGCCGTCTTCCAGACCTCCTCAAACGCTGGCCACAGCCGTCTCCATCCGACTCCTCAGGAGGAAGAGCAGAGGGGAAGGGAAGCTGGACCCTGAGGTCGGTGGTGCTGGGGGAAGCCCTGGGGTGCATCTTTGCGGGGCCTTCGCTGGCAAGCCGGGCTGCAGCTGGAGCAACACGCCAGGGCTCATCTCTGATTTATCGTCAGGGCCAGGAGGTGTTGCATTAGGTTAAGTATTAACAGATCTCATGAGTCTCATTAGCTGTCCCTTTTTCACTCTCCAACTGAAGAGTTACTGCTCCAAAATCTATAGAGCCTTGGCAGCTGCCTGGCTGATTCCCAGGCGGGTGTTTGAGCAGATGTTAACCCTCACCGTGCCTGCTCGCTCGGACTTGCTCTGCAGATGGGCTTGCACACCAGGCATGTCACCAGCCATGCACCAACAGGACCCCAGGGCTGGTGCCACCCTCTTTGCTCAGTAGTTAGGCAAGATCTGTTGAAGCATCATCTCATGCATGTGCCTCTGCCCCACAGTGGTCCTCTCAGCAAAGAGATCCGGCCTCCTCTTCTCTCTTGGCTTGCATATGCCAGGAAAGACTGGTTGCTGATACAGAACCTTGTGCTCCAGGAAATGTCCCCACTCACAAACTCTCTGATGGCCACAGCCTGCAGCATCACAGGGAGGATCTGTCTGGTTAAAGGTTGAGATCTGCATGTCGGTGTCTGCATTGGGGTCAGCCACTGGAGCCTAGACCTGAAGGAACAGCTGATCACATGCAGGAGTAGACCCTGACAGGATGAAAAGCCCTGGGCTCTGCAGGGTGCCGGACAAGTTCCCAGGGTGGCTGGTTCTCACGAAGACATTGACACTGCAGACGCCCACACTCAGTCAGATGAATCCCACAGTCTGGAACCAGAAGCTGAAGACAATAACAAATGTCTGAAAACACTACATCCACCCCAGACAACGAGCACAGCCCTGGAACTGCAGATCTCTAATGATCTCTGTTCTCTGGGCCATAGAGCGCTGGGCCAGGAGTGAGTGCAGGAGCATCTGCTCTCACTGCTGCCTCTCCACAGCTGTGAGCTGTGACCCACACACTTTCCATGGGCGAAAGCATTCTCCAGACATCCCTCAGGTCTGGATCTGGACACATGGGGAATCTGCTACTGCCTGTGTAGCGTGCTGTGCTGCTCAGTCCTCACACTGCGCAATATTTGGGCCTGATCTCCTGTTTCAATGTGTCTGGTTTCAGCTTCCTCCAGAAAAGGTTTCAGCCAACTCGTTCTTGCTTTGTGTCTCTCCAACAAACCAGAGTTGTGTAATTCACACCAGATCCAGATGATCTAGCAGAGAGGAATGAGCAGGAGATACGTTTTACTGGGGACTGGAGTGCCTCTTTCTGGCCTGATGGGCTCCAGTCTGGGGCTGGCAGCACTGATGATGCAGGAGTAGGTGGGGGTAGAGGAGTTGCAGGTGGAGGGCGGCATGGCCATGTTCTCCTCCTTGAGGCCAGCTCTTGCTTCAACAAGCCTTGGACAGTTTCTGCAACTCCATGCTGGAAAGCACTTCTTTCAGACCTGTTAATTGTTAAACAGCACTGTGCTTTAATTAAAAAAGAGAGTCAAGCAGCCAACTATGTTACGGGGAGACATGAAGGTTAACAAGCTGGGCAAAGTCGTTATCTGGCCTGCTCCTCCACTGGCCCTCCTCTCTTCCAGCAGAGCTGCAGGAAAAACTATGTAATCCCATGGATGATGCTTTCACCCAGCTCAATAGCCAGCCCTGAGCTGGTTGCATGCGTGCGTCTGTGCACAACTTGCTACCACGTCCTGTGCGACATGCTCTAGGTGACCCTGTGTGTGCAGAGAGGTTGGACTAGATGACCTCTAGAGGTCCCTTCCAAGCTTAAGGAGTCTATGATTCTATGTCAGACACCCCCCAACACGCTCACTCAAGCAACTTCTCCCTATCCCACTTGAAATGCTGCTGGCCACTATCACAGGAACACTGCTCACCTCACGCTCTTTCACAGGAATATCCTGGCAGCTCCCGTGAGACAGGAATTCCTTCTTCTCAGGACCAAAAAACTAAGTGTTTGGACAGGTCTTTGTCTTGTGTGGGCAAATAAAACACGGGATCTGGTGCCTCTCAGACTGCTTTTGTGAAGATACTGGTGCTTCCCAGTGGGTCTTTGTGCAATGCCCAGGANAGACATCCCCCAACACGCTCACTCAAGCAACTTCTCCCTACCGCACTTGAAATGCTCCTGGCATTGCAGGAACACTGCCCACCTCACACTCTTTTACAGGAGTATCCTGGCAGCTCCCGTGAGACAGGAATTCCTTCTTCTCAGGACCAAAAAACTAAGTGTTTGGACAGGTCTTTGTCTTGTGTGGGCAAATAAAACACGGGATCTGGTGCCTCTCAGACTGCTTTTGTGAAGATACTGGTGCTTCCCAGTGGGTCTTTGTGCAATGCCCAGGATACACATGATTCCAGTAAATTCAATGTGTAAATTCTTTAGTGCTTCTGTTACTAGTGTGGAGTTTTATGCATTTAAATACCTTTGAAGAAATGAAGCTAAATGACATCTTGAAGGTCAGTGAAGAGAGTAGTGCGTAAGCTAGGAAATGGTTCCAGGCTGGCCACATCATCTTAGTGCTGAAGGGGTGTCAGCATTTGGCCAGATGCTATTCACCATCCCATCAATAACTTGGCAGTAAATACAAAATCTCTCTGAATAAAATTTGTAGATGACATAAAGATTGGCAGAGTTGTGAATAATGAGGCAGTCGCTCAGAGAGCTGGATCACTTCCTTTGCTGGGACCATTCCAACAAAATATGTTTTAATAGCCCCAGATGCAAAGTGGTGCACCTAGAAGGAGGTCTGCGAGCTAACCTAGAGCATGAGACTGATCCTGGCAGCAGAAGCCCATGGGAGGGTTAGCAACCACCAGCTCCCAAGAGAGGCAAGAGGAGGATGGCGCCCTTGATGGAGAAGCTGCCAGAGATGGGAAAAATGAACCCGTGAATTTGATATGCAGCAAGTCAGGCTTCAGTCTCTGGCGTTGTCCGATTGCATCCAAAGGGTCAGAAAGGGAGAGTTAAAGACAAGCCAGGATGAGGAGCTACAACTCGCTAGGCAGAGAAGCCACAGATTGAGAAAGCTGAACAAAGCTACTGGCAGGTGACTCAAAAATCACTGGAAAGCCAGATTTGGGAATCTCTCTTGGACAGTGGGCTACGACTTCTTAAGTAAGCTCTGCCGAGCATCAGCATTAAGATTTGGCAAGACAAACAGAGGATGTTGGAATGGAGAGCTCATGGCCATGCACCTCTCATGTCCAGTGAGGAGGGAACCTCTGTGGGGTGGCCCAGACAACCTCCACTCGCCCTCCTGTCAGACTTGAGCCTTTACTTCTAGGGTCTGCCTCTCCCTTTAGCCTCTCTCATTCTGTTGAGGCTGGTAGGAGGTGCAAGGGGCTGTTCTGTATGTGTAAGCAAGAGGAAAAATAAGCCATCCTCCTGAAACACTCAGAGGATTTGTCTCGTTTGCCTGGGGCCAGCAGATTTTTGCAGACATGAAGCTCATGCTGGGCCCTGGGGAGAGCAGACAACACCAGGACTCTGCACGGTGCATTTGGTGCATGATGCTTACGTATCTGTGCAGCCACACAGGATGGGCCAAATCCATAAGAGGACATTTAGAAACTAGGCTCCTGAAGCCCATCTACATGACCCCAACATCCTTCTCCCTTTCTTTATAATAGGAAAATCCTTCCCCAAATTCTAAGGAGCCCCTAAAAGTCAGCCCATCCAAAAGGTCAATAATGGTATGAGTGACGAGAGGTTAATCAACTGACCACAAAGACTCAGAGGAGACCGGGATTAGGACAAGGGCTGGACTATAGAAATTCCTGGCTTCAGGTCTCCTGGTCAGACAACTCTGCACCGACTCTCTCCACACTGGGTCACATTCCTTACTTCATCGCTTAGGACTGGCCCTGTTAATCCACTCAGCATATCGCTGTGTGTGCAGTGAGCAGCAGAGGAAACACTGGGATTGCTTTTAAGAACCTCCCCTGCCTAGAAGGTGCTTAGGACATGCCGTCCCTGGAACAAGATGCTGTCCCTCTCTTGGGAACTCCCTCCCCAGCCCTGGTGGATGCCCTTTCCCACCACCAAATCCTCCCGGCTCTTCCCTGCAAGTCCTTTGCCCAGAGCCTGCCACTATTTGCTTCCTGAAATCAAGGAAAACCTCCTAGATCTTTACTGTATTCACCAGTTCTGATTCTTTTCTCTGCTTTGCCTCTTGAACTGTCCTGGCCCCTATCTGCTTCTTGGAGAGCTTCAACCCTTCAAGCCTTTATCAGGCAATGGGTCCCAATCCCACACACATCCCACATCACGATCCAGAGGGAAAGGAGCCTCCTGCCTCCCTGCAGCGCCTGCTCCTCCAGGTGAAACCGTTGGAGCAGCACCGACAGGGATTTACTTCCCTCTGAAAATAATTATGGGAAGAAAAGTGCTGGTATTAATAGGAGCCTCCATTTAAAGATTAACCACAACAAATGTGTTGCATGCAGGAAGTTTATTTAACAATGCTCCCATTGTACACTCCGAGTGCATGTTTGTCTTCATTAGTGCAGTAATTCATTATATGGCCTCTCTAACATTCAAATCAGAAGGAAGAATATTAAAAAAGTAATTATACTTTTCAAAGTAAAGCTTTATGGGTAAATTGTATGCAAATCGCTGTCTAAATCAGGGCGGCATATCTTAAGCAGATCTAAAAGTTGCAAAGGCTTCCACCGCATCATTGATATGTAATCAACATAGATGTATGATTCTGCTCCTTACTTAGGCAAATTTGAATGGCAATACTCAAGTAGGTAATTGGTATTTATCACAATGGCTGATGTGGAGAAGCTATAATCTTGTTACGGGTGGGACTGGCCTGTCATAAATCAAGCTGCTTGGAGGTTACTGCAAGACTCTGTCACATTTTTGTTTCCAGATGCTTTTAATCACCTTTTTTAACCTTCACCTCATTTGTAATACGGGCAAATAACCTTCAGGTCTTTGATGGCCTCTTCTGCAGGTGTCTGTGCTTCCAGGGAAATAGCTGAGTGCCCTCACACCATTTGTCCAGCCGGTGATGACAGCCCCTTTTCTCTAATCAAGATAGTTTAATGAGATTTTTTTTCCCCCTAAAATAGCACTAGGAATAAAACATGAAATTGATCATTTATGTGCACCAGGGAAATCATGTCATTTGGAAAATAATTTAACAGGATTGGATGGTTCAGATTTACTGCCAAATTGTGATTGCCAGCTCTGGGGCACGGGCAGAGAGAGGAGAGGCCATCCCAGGGGGCTGCCCAAGCCTGCACGGGTGGAAGATGCGTCCTTGGGACAGGGATGGAGGTGCATAGATGCACCCATCGCCTTGTCCCAAAGTCACGTTACTGCCCACAGCAACAGGAGGCAAGTGCTCTGCGGGGTGCAACTGGGGCTGGTTCTTTGCATTGGAGAACAAGGGAGCCATGTGTTGGGCTGGGGTGGGATGCACTGTCCAGTGCAACTCCCTTTCACCAAATTCATCCACCTTCTAGATCCTGGATGTGACAGAACTTCCATGTAGGTCCTGGTGTCCCCACTGCCACTGTGTCTCCTCTGCAATGGGAGCTATGAAGGGCTCCTCTCAGAACAGGCACTGGTGTCCTTCAGCCGCAAGAGACATCAGCACCTCTACCTTCTGCCAGGGAGCAGTTTCAATGCAAAACATTTATCCAGCCTTAACACCAAGTGTGTGCATGAATCTGTCAGCTCAGAGCATCACTGCAAGCTTCACCTCCAACGCTGCAAGTCCTTGTTAGAGATTCCAATCTTATCTGGGTGTTTTGTAGGGTTTGTTCTTCATTTTGGGATACCAATAGACTCAGAAAACAGCATTTGGTATTGGTGCTGGGTTATGAAGGGCTGCATCCTGCAGATGAACATATCATGTTCATAGAGATCCATAGGCATCAGCAACCCCTGCTGCAGCTCTCACTGCTGAACTCTTGCACCAAAACAGGGCACAGACCCACGAGCATCCGAAGAGGTAAATGGGGAATTGCCGCCAAGACAAAACAATCCAAAATGTCCAAAGTGACTTGAAGAGGATTCACAGCTGAAAATAGGAATTAAATGATTTCTGCTGGTTATTAATGCCATGTAATTTGTTTCATATTAGTAGCAAGTGATAATGTGCCATGCAGAGTTGAAAAGCAGATAGAAAAAGGCACGGTGGAAATTCATCCTCTCCAATACAAGGTAATCATAGATCTGAAACAGGGTGCCATTGAACACTGCCATCGGCAAGTGATGCAATTTTTTTAGTACTGGGAAAAAATGAACATTGTTTTCTCTCCTCTTTCTCTTTTTTTGGAAAGAGGGGGAGAGAGATTACATTTTTCTGTGTCAGAAATATGCCGTGACACCAGAGAATCCATCAAATGACAGTGCATGTCAGGTTGTGTCACAACATCATTAAAACATTATATCTTGTTGATGAAGCTCTTGCCATCTATTCACAGAGTGACTGATTCGATCTGCAAAAAGTGGAAGTTTCCCTGCCCTGTTTGCAAGACAGCTGGCAGATCTGCAAGAGGAAGCATTATTTCATATTCTATTTAGGACATTAAGCCTTAATCCCATTAGAAGATTCATAGCATAGCCAGCCTTAGATAGAGAGATACTTCCATAGGTGGATAGATTTCTGCTGCGACACCTGCACTGCATGAGACATGAAGCCTTTTGGAAAAAAAAAAAAAAAAAGAAAAAAGAAAAAGAAAACCCTACTGTCTTCCCAGCTCCTCTCTAAGAGCTTATTTCTGCCTCTAATACGGTTTAGTGCCAGGTTTTATAGACTGCTCATGCTGTCGGGAATGTTTGCTGGTATTCTGTTAACTTGATGCTTGACTGTTCCAACACTATTCATTTAAGGCAAGCATCTGGCATGTAGCAACAAGATAGCTGATAGAATAAAATTAGGCAAGTTTATATGATTAACCATAGCTAGGAGCCAGCATCAGTCTCAGTTTATAAAAGATTGTAATATATCCTGTAGGTTATTTATTGAATAGAGCAAAGCAGCATTCTCAGGTCGGGAGCACCGGGGGAATCGTGCCTGTGGGTGCTGCTGCCAAGGGTGCTGGGAGCCTCCTCTGCCTTCCTTCCATGTGGGAGGGCAGAGGACAGCCCAGGTCCCGATCCTGGGGCACGTCTCACATTCCGGAGGAGCACGGTGGAGCATCTCCTCCTGGCACGTCCTGGCCGCTCTGCAGAGGGCTGTGCTTGCCCCAGCCCTGTGGGGCTACATGGGCCCTCTGTGAGAGGGTCCTTGCATTCTGGATCATCTCAAGATCCACATTTGCTCTCTTGCTGTTCAGCATCCCCGTGGCTGAGCTCAGGGCTAGACTAGTGGTCTTGCAGTGCCAGAGTGCAGGGGAGATGAAGGTGCTCTCGGGCCCCAGGAGCAGCCCTGCTCGAGGAGGTGCTTGGGACATCACCCACCCCAGCCCTACCTGTGTGAACTCCTGTTGCAGAGCGACTGATACTGACTTGGTCAACAGAGAAAGACCTCCAAGAACAGGGACATCTGGACACTGGACACTGTACTGTATTTGGCCCAAAGAGACAAATATTGGGCAAAGGCAGAGCCAGGACTTCTGCCCTACTTTACCAGGTGAAAAGACTTTTTTCCCCAAGGCTATCTGCCTCAGTGCTGAACTCTCTCTGGGGCGTCACATTCATATGGCATGAAAATTATCCTTGAAAGTATCTTGTCCCAGATACTGCCCTGAATATGCCACCATAACTGTGCACCCCTGTGTATTGAAAAATCCTAAGGAGGAAGGGGACAGTGCTGAGCAAGCATTTAATCGTAGAATCACAGAATGGTTGAGGTTGGAAGGGATCTCTAGAGATCATCTACTGATGATCCTTGCACACACGGGGTCACCCAGAGCACAGGGAACAGGGCTGCGTCCAAACAGGTTTGGAGATTTCCAGAGGAGACTCCACAACCACTCTGGGCAGCCTGTTCCAGTGCTCTGTCACCTTCACTGTCAAGAAATTTTTCCTTAAGTTCCTCGGGAACTTTTGATGCTTCAGTTTGTGGCCATTTCCTCTAGTTCTGTTGGTGGCCACCACTGAAAAGAAGCCAGCCCCATCCTCCTCACTGCCTCCCTTGAGGTACTTATAGACACTGACCAGGTCCCCTGTCAGCCTTCTCTTCTCCAGGCTGAACAGGTTCAGCTCCCTCAACCTCTCCTCACAGGCCAGATGTTCCATAAAACCAGGAGAGACCTGCCCAGACTCCTCACCTCAGCTTCACTGGGACTGGGCTGTGCTGGACCTCTCTGTGGGTCCAGAGAGGAGATATCCTGCCCAGACTGCCTTATCCAACAGAGTTGGCATGGCCATCACCTGCTAATCAACCGCCGAGGGGGTTATGGAGTCAGTGCTCTTTGCAGGTGCAAAGGTGTCTGTATGTGAGAGGACAGGGAAATGGATTAAGATCCTAGGAAAATGGGAACAAAGCTTGTTCTATTTCACTAGCCTCTGTTTTATTTTGATTTCATCCCATTGCATTTCTTAACGTTTCTTATCAAAATTTGAAACAAAATCAAGCTAAAGGACATCTTGCATTGAGGTTAAATTTTAATTCTAACAGATTACTGTCTTGATAAAAGAAAAGAAAGAAAGAAAGAAAGAAAGAAAGAAAGAAAGAAAGAAAGAAAGAAAGAAAGAAAGAAAGAAAGAAAGAAAAAACAAAATCAAGCTAAAGGACATCTTGCATTGAGGTTAAATTTTAATTCTAACAGAATACAGTGTAGATAAGAGAAAAGAAAAGAAAGAAAGAAAGAAAGAAAGAAAGAAAGAAAGAAAGAAAGAAAGAAAGAAAGAAAGAAAGAAAGAGGTATTGTCACTTCCTGAAGAAAAATAGGAGGAGGGAGGTGTCTGATCTCAGGCCTTTGTCCCTCTAGGTCCTGTCTTGGCATCTTATCCATCAAAAAATCCAGCCATCATCTACCATGCAATAGAGCAATTAACAATAACTGTATAATAACACTGACCCAGAAAACCACACCTGTAATCTTCCCCTGATGAAGACTGGCTGCATAAGTGGCATCAGAGCATTTAAATGCCTCACCAATCTTTAACACAGTTAATTGCACTGGCTAAGGTGAAGGTTGCCTGAGGTTTCTTGGAGGTCTGTGCCAGCGCAGAGACCATAGTGCACGCTCTGGTGCCTGGTCACTGCCCTTCCTGCAGGTTTGGAGTCTCCTCCGCAGGCTGTGTTTCCACCACAACCTTTTATCCATCTCTGCCCAACAGGCACCTTCCATTCCCCATCTCCACATAATGTCCCCATTCCTGAACGCAGAAGATCCCTCCCTTCATGCAGCCCCATCTCTGCTCACCCTTCAATCCGGAGCTCTCAGGCTGCGAACAAGGAGTGAGACCAAACACCAGCCAAGTATTTTTAAATAATCGTGGAAAGCAACTATTTTCCCTACAAATTAACTACCTACGCATGGAGCTCTGTGCTGCAGTGAGGAGGGGGTCTGTCTCTCCATCTCCTATAGCCCTCCAACTAGGTTATCTATTTACCTATCTATTTACATGTATTTCTTTTCCCAGTGAATTATGTCAGGGAGGCAGTAAAGTGTTATGTATTTGCAAGCCCCGTAATCTTTAAAAGCACAGTGATGCATGCTCCAGATGAGAAAAGAGCCTCCATCCAGTATGTTAATAGATAGCATTAGGGCAATAATGAAAAGCACTTGAGACAAGTAAGCCCCTATCAAAAGCTGAGTAATAGAGATGCACAGAATGAATCACAATGCACCTCCTCTGCAAAAGATATTAAGACGTCTGCTTTAGTGCAGGGTCTATTCACTCCAACAGCTGCTTCATTTCTCTGATTAAAATGGGAGTGGGGATAGCTTTTCCAGCCATTTCCCCTTTTATCCGGTCCCTTGCACACATGCATGCACGCAGATTCATGGTTGCGACACGCACGCAGCAGAGATCACGCTGCACACACAGCACACACGCGCCTCCCGGGCAGGACACACACACCATGCACAAGCACATAAGCTGTGGAGTCGTATTCTTACACATACACACATGCACACGCTAACAGAGACATATGGGAATGACATCTCGTACGCACACAGCTCCCAGACACACACAGGCACCATCAGACTCCAAGCTCTGCATGAGGACGCACCACCACAAATGGACATTTGATGTGTCCCAGCCTTTGCGCGCACACACGCGCATGTGTATACACAGGCATTACCCTCCCTCCCTCAGTTTTCCAGATTTCCCAATCCCACCATGTGTGCTTACTTCCACTCCAGCCTGTCTTTCATTGCACAGACCCACCGTGGGGATTTGGGCTGGATACGGAGATGAGCTCAGGCCTCGAGGTGCAGCGAGGGGAGGAACCAGGCAGGCTAGAGGCTCGGCAGGAGATAAGGGTCACACATGGGTGGTCCAGGTGAGCTTTCCTGAGAAATGAGAACCAGCCATGGACAGAGTGCTGTCAGATACAGGATGGGATGGGCAGGCCTATGACGGGGCAGACCCAGGGCTATCAAGCACTTGACTCTACCAAAAGACAAAAGTCCTGAGACAAAAGTCATGCTGCAGTGCCCGGGAGGGCTTTGGGACATCTTGGACTGGGCCCACAGTTACTGTGTCCACCAGAAGCTGTTGGATGTTGTTGTTGGGTCTCTAGACCACATCTGAGACAGTCACTCCATGAAGCAAAATGAAAAAACAAGCCCTGCCCCATGGGCACCAGTGGATTGGGAGATAAACCCATGCCATGGGGAGGGTAAGATGCTGGTACAGTTCACAAATGTCCAGGCAGTGACAGACAGGCCTTTGCTTCAGGGCAGAGGGTGAAAGGACAGGTCCAGAGGTCTGAATCCCTCTGTATGAGAAATTGCAGGTGCCTGGTGCAAGGATTTGTAGGTAGATGAGTGACAGAGGTGTCCGGGTGCCACATGCCTGGGCCCTTCAGGATAAGTCTTGGGATAGGGGATGGAGGTAGATCTGTTGTGGAGGAATGCTGCATGTCTGAAGGCAGACCCCAGGTGCAGGACTCAAATGGATAAGGCGATGTGTGGTCTGGATATATGACATATAAACGGGGGGGTGCTGCACACTGGTCATGCTGGGGGTGCTCTGGGATGTGCTGCACTCCCACAACCTGCCCCAGCCTCACTGCTCCCCAGGGAGCAACACGTGACAAGCAGCATCTTCAGGTGCACGTTTATCCCTAAACAAATCCTGCCTGGCACTCCGTGCAAGACTGCAGCCAGAGCAGGAGATTGAGACAAATAGCAGGAATATTCAGGCTGATGGTAGCTAACAGCCATAAACATTTGGAGAGCAGGCCTTTGATCAGCTTAGGCTCGTTTCTAGTTATCACAGACACGTGTGAGGACAAGGGGTAATGGGTGCAAGCTGAAACACGGGAAGTTCCATGTCCATGTAAGGAAGAACTTTGCTGTGAGAGTGACAGAGCCCTGGCACAGGCTGCCCAGAGAGGCTGTGGAGGCTCCTGCTCTGCAGATCTCCCAGCCCGCCTGGATGCCACCCTGTGCTCCGTGCTCTGGGTGTCCCTGATGGAGCAGGGGTTGAACTAGGTGATCCCTAGAGGTCCCTTCCACCGTCAAACATTCTGGGATTCTGTGTAAATCAGTCTCTTCTGTCCACTGTGGGCTTCTTGCAACTGTCCTCCAGTTCTGGAGAGGGATGGTGATGGAAAAGCTGTGGATCAAAGTTTGGTCCAGGTAATGATTCCCCTGGTCTTTGCTCTGTGTTGTGCCCCAGGAATGCACTGCTGCCCTCAGCTCCTGGCTGTGCTGGCCCTCTTCCTCTACACTGGGTATATGCATCCTACAGATTTTGAAGAAGCAGATGGGGACCGGTGGTGTCAAAAGTACCCCTGCTTGGAACAGGGAGAAGGTCTGGGGAGCCACAAGCAACCTGCAAGGGGAGGAGGGGATTGGAGATTGGATCCCAGGACTGGGGTCTGCAAAATGTCACCAGTGTTCGACCAGCCTTGCTGTCCTGCAGGGAAGGGGTAGAAGCAGAAATGCAGCTTGTCCGTGTGTGCACATGGAAGCGTCCTTGGGCGATGGAAGGGGGAGGCAGCACTGAAAGGAGGGGAGCGGAGACTGTCCTCCCCTTCCAAGCAGAGACTGGGCCAGGGATCTCCTCCCAGCTGCTGCTCTGCACAGTCCTCAGGACAAGAACCTGGGCTGGGAGCTGCCACCCACATCCCACACTGAGGAGCTGCCCTGGTCCTTCTCCCGCACAGAGTTATCCCAGGCTCTGGGCACAAGAAATAGCCCGTCTTAGAAGGAAACCCAGCATGCTGCTAATTCCCAGCAAGGGGGGCTGCAAAGGATTGGCAAAGACAGCAAAAGCAGAGCTGCATCACTAGCACCATTTCTCCTGCTTTTCTCACGTGTCCCAGGTTGCTCCTGCTGGGCTCCTCCAAAACTTGTGCAACAACCAGGAGAGAAGAAACAACCGAGAACATCTGTCCCGGCAACAAGCCCCTGGGGAATGCCGTAATCTGGGGAAAAACAAGAGCAACGAAACCAGTGTGCGAGGCACCGAGTAAGCAAGAAGTGAGCGGCCGTAGCATCATCCTGGAGCGGAGCAGTGGGCACAAGCGCCCTGCACAGCTCAGCACTGCGCTGCCACAGCCCTGCACTGGCTCTTCCCGCTGCCTTGTGCTTGTTTGGGCCCCAGGGGAGGGCAGGCTGCCAGGATCCTGGTTATCCGGGCGGCAGCCTGGGAGTGCCCTGAGGTGTGAGCACCGCGTGCAGGAGCGGAGCTGCTCGGGGCTGCTCACAGCGGAGTGAGAGCTGCAAGGGGCTCGCGCTCACCTCGGGGTGAGCATCACTGCGCTCCCTCCCTCGGGTTCTCGTGATAATGTGGGGAATCCTCAGCCCTAGCAGTCTCTGGCTGCACCTGCACTAATCCCCAGCAAACCTGTGGATTCCCTCCACCCGCCCCAGCCTGTTCTGACCCGCCTGCAGGTCCATCCTTGCTGCAAGGGGTGCACATGGGACCAGCTTTGGGTGGTGAGGGCTGTGCAGCCTCTGCAGCCAGCCCATGCAGGCACGTCTAGGAGAGCGACAGCCTTCCTTGAGCATCCCTGGACGGGCAGACGCTTGGACCCGCAAAAGAGGCAGAAAAGGCATGTCCTCATGTGTCACTGTTTGCACATCGCAGTACACGTTTCCCACGCGACTGCACAGATGCACGTGGAGACCCTCCTGGCGGGAGTCCCCATGGCAGGGAGATGGGGGACGGGGGTGAACACCCCATGTAAATCAGACTCCCTTGGACCTGGCTCAGCATCAGCACTGATGGTTGAAGAGAAGCATCTTGAGGACAACTCAGAGGCCTTTGGATCAGCTCCAGAGGATTTTGCTCCAGGACTGGTTTCCCTGCTGAGCCCAGTCCTACGACCAGTCTCACAGGAGAGCAGTTTTGGGTGTGAGCACACACCAAAGCAGCTCCACACTACGAGGTCAGCTTTAAACCTCAGCAGAAGGTAAAGGAAAGAGTGCACAGGTCATGGGAATGGAGCTGTGTACCCCACTTACTCAAGTGCTGGTTTTCCAGATACCTACCCCGTCACTAAAGCTGAGCATGCTGCTCGTCTCCTTGCACAGAGGCTGCATAGGGCAGTAGAAGCAAGCTGATATGGTCATGTTCATCCAGATCTTTAAGACAATGTCCCCCACAAGATGTTAGGCAGCTGCAGTGACCACACATCTCCAGTGTACCCGGATAAGACCTGCAGACTGGTCCATGAGCATCCCAGCCCCAGCCACGACCAAGACAGGTCCTAGGAAGTCACAGTGGGGAGATCAGCAAAGATCTGGCATGTTATCAGGTTTCAGGAGGACAAAACATGAACAAAATGTTTGACATCCCACTTAAGCGCCAGACACAGAGCATCAAACATCCCTGCCATTGCTTTTCTCGCACGTATGCTGCCACAAACAAATACTCACCCCACCAGGCCCCTTTGTGGTCCCATGAGCCATCACCCTGTACAAAAGCCAGACAAGCAGGGAGGGTGGTGGGCATTTACCCTGGCGTCTCATAGCACGGTGCCAGATGCCCAGGAAAAGGCAGCGAGGCCTCGGTGGGTGCTTCAGCACCGCGTCTGCTGCTGACTGCCAAAATTAACATCGCTGACAAAAGGCATGATCCTGAAATTGCACCACCAAACAGATGGATTGCTGGAGTATGCGAGGCCTCGTAATGGAAAAGATGAGTAATTCAAGGAGAGCGTCTCATGCCAGCTATCCAAGTGCTTGGCTGCTCTCGCAGGCTGAGAACCTGGAGTTCTGCCTGTCGCGGGGCTGGATTCCTCCAGCTCTCAACAATCCCCCACATGCAAAACCTGCTGGGACGGTGTCAGCGGCTTCCCGCGAGCTGCCCGCGGTGCCCGTTCCTGCTGGCAGGGCCACACGGACTCCTGTTCCTGCTTGGGGCCGTGCGCACGGCGCTGCTGCAGCCCCCGTCCCTCCAGATCCCTCCGAGGAGGGCTGCTCCGCTGACGTGTGCTCCATGGCATGGAGCGGTGACCACGTACTTGGAGCATCTGTGTTATGAGGAGACGGCTCTGGTAATCTCCCCATAAAGTCCTGCCATTTCCATGTGCGCAAAGCCAGGAATATGCAGAATATCCAAGCTGCTTTTGTGCAGCAAGGGGAAGGGGGAGGTAATGAGAGTATCGTCTTGTTACTCTGCTCTAAAATAGACATCCGAGTGAAATGACATGCTGTGTCTCCCTAAACCTTCTCCCAGACACAAACCTGCTCTTTGAGTACCCAGTTACCAGCCATACCCTCACGCTGGGACATGTGGGAGCTGGCTCAGTCCTTCAATATGAAGTGACTCAGGGGAGGATGAGAGAAAGCGTGATTTAATTCTGACAAGACCAATGAGAACAGGGACAGCGACCTTCTAAGCACCACACTCAAACTTGTGCCACTTTATTATCCTAGGATTTTTTTTCTAAGCATAAATTCACTAAAATAATCCATTTTTCAGCACCAGGATTGTTATGTGAGTGTGATCCAGCAGGTGCATGCCAGACACCTGAGGCAAAAATCACAGCAGAAAAATGAGATTACTGGGTTTTTGGCAGAACACTGGGACTTCTCACTTCCATGTCACCCAGCCCTGCAGAGATCTGAGGAGCTGAGGGATCAGCTGCTCTTCCAATGAGCTGTTGCTCACCTGCCTTCTCTCCATGCCCTGATCACAGTGGCCAGAGCGCAGACTTGGGCTGCCTTCCTCTTGCCCACCGCTATACCTTGTGTCAAAATTAAAGTCCTCTAGAATTTCCTTGGTGTCTGCCTTTTTTTTTTTTTTAATTCAATGCAGGGGGAAATCCCCATGCTTGCCTTGTGCTTGCTACCCTGCTATCTGAGAGTACAGGGTTCCTTGGCACTGAACGCTGTTCCGTTCTGCACATCCCAGCTGACACCCTGGAGGACAGGTCAGAAGGTTCAAAATTCAGGCTTGGCAGCTCTACCCTGGAAATAATAATAATAATAACAACAAAGTATTATTGTTATTATTATTATTATTATTATTATTAAGCAAGAAAGTGAGATAGACATAAATCTCTCGCCAGCATAAGGCCTTATCTCAGAGCAACGCCTTGCAGTCCGTGGTGGCTAGCAAAACCCCTGGTCATCTATCATGCTGCAGGGATCGCTCCAATTAGACACGCTTTCCTGCGTGTGCTCTGCACTCCCGCTGCTCTCCGTGCACAATCCCACCGGCACAGACAGGCACCTCGTCCATGGCGCTGCCCTCATCATCCCACCAGGTCTGCGTGGGAGGATTTGGGAGTCAATGTATTTTTGACCGGTTGACTGCCCCTGTGTGCTCCTTCTGCTCCTGTGTGCAAGGCACCGAGCTGCTGATTTGCAAGGCAGTGGCGTGTTGCGCAGCAGCAGGAACGGGCTGCCAGGCAGCCCGGGCAGCGCACGCGACCTGCAGGCGCTGCAGCCCCGCATCCAGCAGCCAGAGCATCCCCAGAGCTGGGAAGGATGCCTGGGTACTGAAAAACCTGTGATCTGGGTGGTGATTAGCATCAGCCTGACTCGCTGTGGTGTGCATTTAATGCCATTTCATAGGTAATGCGTCATTTAATACGATTTATTTAGCGTAATTGTTTAGTTTGTTTTCTCCTTGTGTAAAGCTATGTGGGGATTTGGACTTCGCTGGGCTTTTCTGCCTCCCCGAGTGATGAGGATGCAAGGCAGTACCTTTCAGGGTCAGTGTTCCTCTGCTCATACAGCTGAGGACGGGATAAATATACCCTTGGCAGGCAGGGAGCAGGGGATGGGCAGCCCTGGGATCATGAACAGGGTGAATATGACCAAGGATGCACGAGCCTTGTGCTCCTGTGGTATCCAGACACCGCGAGGCTCTGGGACAGAGAAGGGGACAGCACCATGGGGCTGGTGCATGCAGGGGAGGGAGTTCGAGGGGCTGCCCCGGACCCCCAGCCCCTTACTGCACCTCTGTCCACAGTCTGTGAGAGAACAGGGACTAAACCTGATCTCTGCATCAGGGAGGTAAGTGCGTGTGCGTAGCAGAGAGCAAAAACTAGACCTATATGTTTAAACTGGCAAGTTCTGTGTTTGTCATCGAGCTGTAAAATGATACCCTAACAGATGAGGACAGGAACTTCTTGGAAGGCTTGAGCACAGACAGCAGGAGTGGGGGAATAGCATTTTGCTTTATTTCTTTACATGCAATCCAAGGTTTTATTTTTTTCTTGCAGTGTTACATTTTTCTATCCAAAAGCGGCTCTGAGATTGCCAGCTCTCGGAGAGGAGAAGCGCCTTCCAGCTCTGGGGCTTGTGAAGCGCCTGACACAACAGGGCTGGGTCTCTAGCTGGGACACAGTTAAATAACCAAAAATAAACAGCGGGCTTGAGGGGTAATGAAAAAAAGCAAAACAGCAAGTGTAAATGGTGTGAAAATGCGTATCGGTGTGTGCGCGGGCATTACCAAAGAGCTTGCATCTGAAATGAGCACAGGACCCCAACTATTTGGCTACAAGGAGATGCCAAAGACAGAACAGCCATGCAGATGACATTGAGCAGAGGGTTTTTTTTTTTTTTCCCTTTCTGGTGTGCTGCATTGTAGGAGAACATGTGCTTAAACTAGCAGCCGGCTCCTGTTTATCACTAGAATATAGTACCTATTTCAGTGGGCGGATAATTTTAGGTGAATGAGAAAAATGCTGCTTTTCTTTGGGTTAATGCCATGTGCTGGTTGAGACTGCTCGCAGCAGTAACTTTTATCAGGTGCTGCGTGGTAGGAAGACAGCCGCTTCACTTGGCGAGTTCTCCCTGGTTTATTTATCACTCCAAGGTGGTGCCTTAATTGGCTGGATATGGATCTTGTGTGTGGTTACACTGAGGGAGGGAGATGTTTATGGCACAAAGAAAATGTCGACTTACTTTCAGTGATGCTGTGACTATCGGGAGACTGAATGCATGGAGCGACAGGATGCATGTGTTATTGCTGATTTTAAGAATGTTCTTTTTAAGCTTAAAACTAGGGGAAAATCCTTAAAGACAACAGAAAGATTTATTCTCCAGTCCCTCTATCAGATGCCAGTCAGCATCTAAGCAATGCTGTTGCACTACGGCTCTAAATTTATCCCAAGAGATCCCAAATGTCCATGTAACAGCCGTCAAAGACTTCAGGGGAGAGTGAAGAAGATCCTGGGCTCTGGGGACCATCCAAACAGGGTCCCTTCCCACTTCAAAGACTCTTCTTTTCCCCACCAAACATGCAGCCTTGAGAAGAAAACAGAATCCCCATTGGATGGATGGAATTTGCTGAAGGAGCTGGGACTCTGCCTGTGCTGCAGAGTAGGCACGCAAACTCATTAGACAACAGGGCATCGGTTTGTGATGGCCACATGGTCTCGTGAGGTTTGTATGATGGTTTAGTGACACTCAGGGCTGACAGTCCTGGGTAGGGGTGTCTTCCTAGGAGACAGTTTCTCCCATCACACAGTGATCTCAGTGGAGATCTCAGTGGAGATCAATGCAAGCCCAGGTGGTGTCTCACATGTTCATCCATGGCCTTCTTCATGGGCTAGGATTGAGCACCAGCAAACAGTCCCGAAGCAGGAGGGAGCGGCAAAGGTCAATCCTCAGGGCTCCCAGCAGTGACACAGGGGTGACAGTGAAGGAAGATCCCTGCAGCCACCAGCATGGGAAGTAACCTGATTTAAACAAAGTTTGAGAAGTCTGCTTTGTTGTTGACTCTTAAAATGTTCTCATTAGTAATTTTAAGAGATGTTCCTCACTGAAACAAACATCTCCATTGCCTCTCATTTGGCTCCAGTTCTTTATTGGAGAGTGTGGAAATGTCCTAGAAACAGACTTGCAATTCAGGGCCAGCCCAAATCCTGGCTCTGACAAGCGCTACCATCTCTGCATGTTCTCTGATGTCACAGACTGACCCAAGAACCATCCAGTGCAGATGAATGGGACAAGTGATAGTGTGACTGGCACCCTGTTTCTGCAGCTGTAACTTATGCCTACTAAGAAGCAACCAGATCCTTGGGACCACCTTGGGCCCATCATGAATGAAGCTGGACCATTTTACAGTATCTAAAAAC